>JAZGTJ010018036.1:0-11665 GCA_036877575.1 Botia almorhae
GAGGTCTTGCATGTCACGGGTTACGGGGATATTTTTTTCCTCTGGATAAAGGGGAAAAGGTGTTAACCTCGCGAGCTGACACCCTTTTTAAGCAGCCTCCAGCCGCCGTGGTTAGTGCTGTGACCGGTTCACAGTGATGGGAGATCTTGAACTCACCCTGACCCAGCTGGATTTACTTCTTTTGAATGGAAAACCAATCCAAGGATAGTTACACAATAAAAGGTTAGCCAGCTGATTCTCAATGGGACTTTAAGACAGCTCACAGGCCTCGCATGGCAAGATATTAGACCAATAAGCCTGCTTGACAATTCCCAGAATATAACGTAACTTTGACTCTTTGACACTTCATCATTGTTGTGTTGTACAAATACAGTTTTTGCTGTTTAAAAAACGTTCAAATCAGATCTAAACATTCAGACTGAAACACAGTTACAGAAATACAAGTTAAATCAGATTTCAAAGCATATTTTTGGGCTGTTCAGACTACAAACAAATTTGTGTCCAATACCAAATGCCAAAAAATGACCTGCCTGTCTGCACATTAGGAAACTACATTTGGACACCGGACGACAAGCACATACACACACACTCAATGTCTCTTAAAACTATCCTGTTGACAGGCTGCTGTTAGTGAGACTGATGCTGGAAACATGATGGACGCTGGAAACAGCATTTACATGCTAAAGAATATGAGAGATATAATAAATTAAAGGTTTGTTTTACGCAGAGAAAAATGCTGTCAGCTACATTTATGATAAACAATAGAGGCCATTTTTCTCACAACAATATCAGAACGGGCAGGAAATAACCTGATCTGTTCAGATAATGTATTGTTCAACTCTCTGGGTTTATGTTTACAATAATTAAACTCTATTGCTCTTATGATGCTGACTAAATAATAAAAGAATTCAAAAATAATATAGCAACTGTTTGAGGTCATGACCGCTATCATTTATTTTAATGTACTTACATTGACATACAAGCGAGCCATGACAATACATGAAATGTGGCAAATCTGGAATATCTTGTTATATTCAAGAATTAAAACTATCTGTATCATAAGCAACATTAACACAATATATCTTACGTTATGCTATTATGTGTTATTACTGGCATTCATTATTTTTAAGCACACCTGGATGTCTCTGCACACCGCTGCTGGATGATAATACAACAATGACAACAATACAACAATCAAAACATCAGATCGTTTAAAAATGGTAAGTGAGCGCACTGGCTGAAGCTGGACATGTTGAAGTGAGTGTCTGTCTGTCTGTCTGTCTGTGGGGACAATAGTAAGTGATGTGTCCTAATACAATACAGCTACAATGAGTTTTATTAAGCCCGAAAGCTCTGAGAGACATTAAAGCGCAATGAGACATTATTATTAAATCAATGTTATTTTGTTCCACTCGACTGTCAGAACTGTTAACAGTCTGTAAACCAAACTGTGAGAAGTTTTAACTGTAGTTGCCTAAAGCGTTGAGCTTTTGACTGGAACACTGAATCAATGTCTTAATGTCATTTCAGCCGAACAGAGTTCAGCAGAACGAGCTTAGTGTGTAAGTACAGACACAAGACAGACGACACATGTCATACATATCAGCATGTAAGACAAGAAAGAATGACATGAACTGCAAACACGTCTGAGTGTGACAGTCGTCTTAGGACTGTGTAAATATGGTGTCATGTACTGCGTTATATACTGTATAGTTATGTACTGCATTGAAAATAATGCATGTAGACGATTGTTAACATGTTGCTTCTCTTGATCAGCAGATAGCGTTACCATTAAATTATGTAAAAAAACATGCTGTACATGATAAATCCCATTAAAAACATTCTTCTGCGTGGAGCCCTGTGATTTTATTTCATATTACGTTAAATATTAAATGAATTATTATGTAATCCACGAAGCGCGTTCACTTTGAATATTGTTCAACATTTGTACTACACATGAAAAGCTTAGACAAATTGGCACAGTTTTGTTATTTTCTGCCCAAAAACACCCACATCACTCTCACATGGTTCTGAGTCTTGGTTTAATTTCTGTGAGGGGAGCCGTCGCTGGCACACACATTAGCACTGAAGCACTTTTGTGTGGAAGAGCTAACTGCTTCATTCTCTATGTAATCTGCATTGGCTCTTTTCTAAAGGGAGGTCGTAAGCGTGTGAGATTGTCTCTCTTAGCAAGAGGCAAAACTTTATTTCCCTGTACACACAAAGTCTGATTAAATCAGAGCCGTGAGGAGGATAATTGTTTTGTGTATTAACTTGAGTTAGTCAGATAGTTTCAGGTAAGAAGCAATTTAAAGTAAGCCAAGTGCTCTCTGCACAAATGATCAATACTTGACCTGCCGCGCGTGGTCTGCTCAAGTACATACTTGATCCTTAAGAATCATAAACGCTTTCACACATTTGACATGATGCTTCAGCATAAGAAAGATCATTCTTAAAAAACGAATAAAATCGCTTCCTCCCACCGAGACTCTGTGCTCTACTAAATGATGGTAAATAGTTTGTGTTCATCTAAATATTAATGGTATATTTATTTTAATTGTCATGGCATTTCAAATCTGCATGACTGCATAATTTCACCGAACACAAGAAGAAAGATTAAAGATTGTTCTGGCTGCTATTCTCTGTGCAATTACAATGAATGAAAACTGAGTTACACATTTAAACACGACAGCATCTCTTTATTTACTTAATATAAAGAGCAACAAAAAGTTTTACGTTTTAAATAATAATAATTGATACACTATACTTAGTGTAAATAGAGACTGTTAAAATATACACAAACGCATCTTTAGAATTGTGCATGTGATTCCCAGGCTTCTGAATCTATATTACAGCTTTTGACAAATTTTCATCTTTTGAACAACTGTTTCTTTAACTCTGTATTTGACCTGCAGTAACAAAGCAGCCTCCAAGTAAGGCGAGGTTGATTATTACCTGAGCAGGTGAGAGCGGGCCGCAAGCGCAGGGCTACACTGTCATACAGCTGCTTCAGCACGGAGAGAAATGTTGTAGAACTGCTCTGATTACCACAGCTCCTTATCTTGTAATTCAGGTCAGCGTACCACCTGCTGCTCGCCTGGCCTCCTGGGTCGCTCCAAATCAATGCCATGACCCAGAGGAAATCACCTCTGTCTCTCGTAATGCTCAGCCTGCACAGCACTGCACCGCCAGTATTACATCAAACGACCAGAAAAACAACCCAGAGAGAGAGAGAATACATTTGTTCTTAAAGAAGTAAACCACATTTGTTTTCTGTCATTGTATTCTTATTTTGTTGGGGAGAAATGCAAAACCGCCCAAACATTATACGCAGAACTGCAAGCAGACGTGCCCATTTGTCTTCGCTTTATACAGAGATGAAAGCAGGAAGTAAAGCAAGCAAAACAAGGTCATTTTGCTTTCTGCTGCACTGTGTGAGCAGTGCAGCATCTGGGTACAGAGTGGTGGGATGTTATTTTAAGTGTAAAATACGTAAAGGTCATTCAACAAAACAGACTTTTGTGTCCCTCATTAAAGATGCAAATACAGACCCAAAAAAAGCTATTACAGGCATTTTTGAACATATTTGCAAATATTTGTGCCTAATAAAGTAGGCACTTTTTGACCTAATACGACAGACAGCGCTGCAGAATGAAGAAAAACTGTTATTCACAGTAATATTATTTACAAACCCTCAAACTTTACAGTCTCACTGGAATTACTGGCTTACTGATAAATTAACCTGTGTGACCAACCCCTTCGCGAGATTCCTCGGTCTGAGGGACTGGCAGAAAACACACATACAAACACACGTTCATGCCCGCACACACATCTCATCTCCCTCTAAAGCTCTTCCTGCAAGTAAATTATTTACATTTACATTTAGGCATTTGGCAGACGCTTTTATCCAAAGCGACTTACATTGCATTACACTATACATTGATTCTGAGTATGTGCAATCCCTGGGATCAAACCCATGACCTGACCTGAGCTACAGGAAAGCTGTTTCAAATTACTATAGAGGAACTGAGCACCATCCATCATGTGTCCATCTATTCATGTTACTGTAAAGCTTTACCCACAATGCTCTCTGTGTGTAGATCAAATGTAAACTAACCGTCATGTTGTGATTACAAAGCAGCTGAAGTTACTTAAACTACCACGTGTCTGCTGCATGTCTGAAGAGCTGAAGAACTGAAGATTGCAAAAAGGTTTTAAAATATGGACTGTCAACCTTGTGACCTTTCATGACCTTGACTTAATCTAAGATTGTGTGACTGTCTCTGCAAATAGCTTTAACAAGTAATGGCATGATAATTGTTTTTAATGAGCTAATGTAATGTTTAATCTGGTATGTATTCTAAATGTACAGTATGCTTTTGTAATTCATTGGCTGCATTACCTAATATATACTGCATTTTAATCAGCCGCACTGTGGGTCTACACATTGTACTACAAGGTCTGTAAAATATGTAGCAGTTAGAAAGCATTACAGTGAAGTGATTACTCAGCTACGGTCTCTGTTCTCCGCTTACCTCCTTTCACTAACTGACACAATATAGTATGAATACAAATTAGCCCTTTTTCTAGCTCGCTTTTTCTTGATTTGCAAAACACAGAAATAATTTTTACACGCAGCACTTTGGCAGCCCTCGGTAGCACAAGCCTGCATACATAAAAGCTCTACACACTATCTGGATGCTGTACGGCTGGTGCTGCGTCTGCAGTTACAGTCTCCTTTCATGAGCGCTTAAAAGTTTAAAGAGACATAACGCATCGACTCTCCTGTTTCCAGCTGTTGTTGATGGATACTAATACTTCCTGATCAGAGTTGTTCTGCCGTGTCGCTGCATTCACTCTGAGGCTACATGCATCGGCCATTACAGAATGTGTCTGGTTTCTTTTATTGCATAGCTAGACAAATGGAAGGAGTTGCTGCTTTCCGATGGCAGCTCCATTAGACGACATGCACGTTAGACAAAGTGTATAAATGTATCTGGAATATTGTACACTAAGTGCAGCAAAAACCTCCTCAGCTGCCTCGTCTCATTTCATAACTCCTGGGGTACAATGAGCGGTTGTCACAGCCAATCAGAGTTGTTGTGGGCTTCCCTCCGTAGAGTAAGCTTAAAACTGTGTTGTGCTTAAACAGCTCAAACAGGTATTGTTTTATCTGAGAACGTGATGTCATCCGTACTTATAAAGTAGAGGTCACACAAAGTATGCAGCAGCAGCTGTGTTATAAGTCAGCAATCTGATATGCAGAAAAAACAAAAATCATTTGAATTAAATATAGCTTTTGGCCGTTCTTTTGCATGAATATATTTTGTGTTCTAACATTCATGCTAGAACACAAAATATATATTTTAGCAGGGAATGTATTTTTTTATTGATGAGAAACTAATGATATTGGAACAATGATTTTAATGTCAATGATTTCATTTCAACGAACTAATGAAATCAACAATGATTTAACACTGTCTGCTTCTATAATGGGACAAATTTCCAGGTGAAACATGCAATGCATCAAACCAGATAAACATACAGAGTGAAACACGAGTTCATGGCTGCAAGCAGGTCACACTCTGGATCACAAACAGGGTTTTAAAAAATGTACCTCAACACCATCATTCCATATCATCTTCACCTTTCATTCTCTGGAGCTCAGACGTCACAAACATACAGAAATGCCCAAACAAAACACCACTTATATATATAACACAACACACACACACAAACACACACACACACATATATATATATATATATATATATGGCCGTATAAATTGAATTTGAACAACATGTGGGCAGAAATCTCAACACCTCTTGATGTGGAGCCACTGAGAGCGATACGGCTCTCCAACGCATATCCACTTACACAAGAACTTCGGCTGACAACACCTCTTAAAGCCACAGACTCTGATTCCATGCAAATGGGGAGGTGAGCACCTCTAAATATTTCAACACTGACATCGGATGATCTTCTCTCTGTGATAAAAAATGAAGTGATTCAGGGAGTTGTGAAGAGAGTGAGGTGTAGAAGAACAAGACTTCCAAGGACAATGTTTTCTCATGTTCCTCAGCTTTAATACAAAGTCCAATAACAACCACAAGAATCTCGCAGGGTCTGCGTTAACACTTGCTTAGCGAAGCCGAACCTTTTTCTCCCTTCATGAGCACAAATTCAAACCAGCATCACTGAAAGATTTACAGGATCAAGCAAGTTTTACGACAGTGAGCACCGTAATGGGTTTTAACAGTAAAACCCAGTGTCACTGTGCATGTAAAGCTGAAGAGAGACAGACTGGAGCATCTGAACTGAACATCAGTCGTTGGTATAGATTAATGGCAGAGAGCTGAATGGGTTTTTACTTGTTGTTGATTGAGAAGCTGATTGGTTGATTAACATGTAAATAATATTTTTATGCAAATGAATCTGAAAAGTGACCATTCCAAAAGAGCAGATCTGATAAGATCTGATACTGATAAAAGCACCTTGTGCATGACTCTAGGTGCAATTAGTACACAAGAAGAGGTCAAATTTTGTTTCTTACAGTTGTTAATACAGTAAAATGTTGTTAATACAGTAAAATGCATGTTTTCCCCTAAACATGAGCAGACATTATTCAACTTAAACAGGATTTTGGTGCTTTAAAAATGAGACAACATACTGAATTCACTTAAATTGTGCAACATTAATTATGTTGGGCAGTGTTAAGCCGGGCTCACACTGTGCGATTTTTAATAATCCTTCGCGACTGTTGCTTGTCACACTATACGAACGTCATCCTTAAGTCACACTGTAGGATTTCAGTTGTCATAATGTCACAATAAGACATGACAAAAACAGACGTACACAAGAAGATTTTTCAGAGTTTTACATCATCAATCTGTGACCCGCATTCTAAAATGGTATCTAGCAAACAAAAGCAATATGTAGCATTAGTTTTGTTAATTACATGCTTTTTCCTTGTTATACTGTCTACCTGACTCGTTTTGACATTTTCACTGAGGTGGTTTGAAGTTAATTGCGCTAATTGTGTCATCGGGTTCAGCGCTCCTATTGGTTCTTGGTTTGACAGTCGTTGTATGCGATGTCACACTGCAGGAAAGTGTGTAAAATCTTCTGACACTGCCAGAACTTAATCGAAGGAAAAACTGATCGCAACGGCCATTATTCAGCTGTCGGTGAACATGTCAAACCAGCGACCAAAGACAACAGATTTTAGCCTGGGATTTAATGAATTGTTTAGGATTTCCAGAATTTGTCTCAGACAACCAAATCATGGCCAAAATCGCAGTGTGAGCCGGGCTTTACACACAAAGACAGGGACACGCTTTGCTTTCACTACACAGCACTTTCATTGATATAAAACTTCTCTGGCATGGTAATAAAGGAAAACTTCACCCCAGAATGACAATTCTCTCATCATTCACTCATCCTCATGCCATCCTCAGCGAGTTATGTTAAGTAAAACCCCAGCTCCTTCCAGCTTTATAATGCCACTGATCAGGGTTCAGTGTTTGGATGCTCCAAAAGCACAGAATATGTAGTTATAGTTGCCAAACAAAGCTCATCCAGGGCCCTAGCTCTCAATCCACGACACAAAATCAATTTCAAACACCTTAGCCCAAAAATAGTCTAGATTTACCTTCTCATGACGTAAGAAACTGCTCTGAGATCAGTTTGTGAAGTCATTTTTGAAGCACTTTAGCAGGACGTCCCAGTGTCTAGTGCTGTGCTACAGTCAGTCTAATCAGTGGAGAAATGTTTGCTTATGAGTCACATGTCAGGTGATTTATTGGCTTCCTCTGAGGGGCAGAGTTGCTGGAAGAGTGTTTTTAATTCGCTCATCCTTTTTCTCTGTGTGTCTCACTGCATCTATATTTGCTTGCTTGTACCATTATTCCAGAGTTCCTGAGTTCTGTGTGACAAAGTGCCCATGTCAGCCAGAATGATGGTAGTGAACGCGTCAGTCAATTAATAATGCAACAAACTGCACTACAGAAAACCAAGTAGGGCAAAAAAACTGGTCAGTGAAAAACATCGATTTAATCAGACAGTCCTTCATGTGCATTTTATGTGTGTGATAAATGTAGAAGTCATGTTTTAATTTAATACTGCTGTCCACTGCTGTCCACTGCTCTCCTGGTGAACAGCTTTTGGAGAGCTGATTTTTTAGAATATACTACTCATTTGATGTTTGATACTTTTTGTGTGAAAAAAAGGAACTGGTCGGAGTATAAACAATGAGGTCATGATGGGAATGTTTTTGCATCCTTCAGATGTGACTATTACTAGTTTTACTAGTTTTGATCAATTTTGGTGTAATTTTACTGACATCCTTATAGAAAAAAATGTGCCAATGTCTTCATGACAGATATGAGGTGAAAGATGCTTCTAAAAATGAATATTATATTATATTATTAATATTATAAAAAATATTCTGATCACCTTTAATAAGGAAGAAATATAACTTCTACTCTTCTAATGAACTGTGCATCCAATCGAAATATATGATATATCATTGTAAATTCATCTGTTGTTTCATAACAGGGCCAAAACTAACCAACATTAGCCTAGTATTTGTTTACACAGTAAATCACATTGTTAATTGTGCTATTCAGCCTGTCATGTTAATTATTTTGCATATGCAGTTTGTCATAATGAATGTCCTATTTTTCATTTTTGTCTAATAAAGAATGTTTGTACTGTATTGGAACTCATTTTGTTGTGTAATCAGATCACTAATTTGCATGCATGACATCACTATTTGTGGGAGGGGCCCTGTTTCCTGGTTCTCAGAAGGGTACCCACAGATTTGCAGCCCTCCACTGGGTCTTTGTGTAAGAGAGCAGGGGTAAATTTAATCTTGAGCTAGTCTAAAGGGAAAGACATTTAATTCTCTACTCAACTAGTGTATAAACACTCATAATTAATACATACACATAATAGTCTGCTAGAGCGCTCATTCGCTCGCTCCCTCATTGGACATATTTGTCTCCCAGCTGGTATAAAGTTGCTAAGCAACGCAAGCAGCTGAGGGAAGGATGGTTAATTCCTTTGAAGGGATTATCTTTAGGAAACAGATGACATTACACGAGTCTCAATCACACCTTCTGCTTGCAGATGTTACACATTCATATTAATGAGCGATGCAGTCTGAGTCTTTCAGCGGTCAGCACGTCAGCTGCACGGCAGTTAGAAACTGTCTGACCTGATCAGACATTTTGCTGATGGTGCCAAAATACTGCACCAGCTGCTGTGTCACAGAGAGAAACTAATCAAACTAAAAGCCTGATGTGAAACGACTAGCTGTCAATGAAGTTTAAGAACATAGGAAGAACATGTCATTGTAAATAAGAGAGAACTGTTCAGAGTGTGAGAACTGAGAACTACCTCATGGATAACAACCAATCCGGCGTTAAGAAAGGTCATTCGACCGAGACTACACTGCTCTCTGTCGTTGAAGAGCACACGTCACTCCGCTGTTCATCCTGTTGCACTGGCTGCTCGCATCAGATTCAAGGATCTGATGTTTGCATTCAAAGTGACTACTGGATTCAAATCTCCTTACCTGCTCTCACTTCTTCACATTTATGTGCCCTCCAGAAACTTGCGTTCAGCTAATGAACATCGCCCTTGTGGTTCCATCCCAATAAGGGAAGAAATCACTTTCCCGGACTCTTACTTTCACTCTGAACTTCATAACTCCATCAGAACGGCTGAGTCATTAGCTGTTTTCAAGAAACAACTAAAAACTCAAATATTTCGTCTTCACTTCCTTAACTAATCAACTAACACACCGCCACTACCTCTACTTCTGCTTCTTTTATTTAAAAAAAAAATTGGTTTCTTACACTGTTGGAGTACCTGAGACCTGTTTATAGCCCTTATTCATTGTTGCTCTTATAGTTGTTGAAATTGCTTTCTTGTCCTCATTTGTAAGTCGCTTTGGATAAAAGCGTCAGCTAAATGACTAAATGTAAATGTTCGTTCTAACAACACCATCAGAACAATCTCTGTATGCATTTCGTTTAATTGCAAAAACGTTTTTATTCAGCTAAAATGATAAATGGATAATTTTATATTTTGTAGAACTAAATATTTTGTATGCTTACTGTCTTGCTCATCATATTTACCTTCTATTAAAAATCCATTCCTTGCAGCTTCATCTAACTTTAAAATGAGCCGTTTAGTAACTTACAAGAGTCTAATGTTGTGGCCGATCATCTTAAATCGCTCTTATTATTAAAAAATTTTATTTTATTGAGCAATTTCTTAAGTTATATTTAACCAAAAGTGAAAGATTGGTGAAAGACCAAAAGCTTTCCTGTAGCTCAGTGGTTAGAGCATAGATAAAAGAATACAATTTCTTTCAAAGTTCACTGTGACATTGTGCCCAGATGCTCGTATTAAGAAACATTCTTGCATCATATGGCTGTCAATGTCCTAACAGTTAAAGGTCAAGCCATAATGCTAATCAGGAACCAATAAGAATCTTTGGTGTGCATCCTGTTTTTATAGCTTCATGAAAACAAAACAGATTTTGAACGATAGCGCTTTTATTAAGGGTTTCCTGATCTGAAAGCAAAAAGATAAAGACGCAAAAACAGTTAAAGAACAACTATACACACCAGGCACACAGCTGCTATTGAGCCAAGCCTGTAGCTTTATAGCAAACAAGGTAAGTTTTCAAACGTTACTTAAACGTTGGTAAAGGTCACTTCACACCAGATTGTGACTAACCACCAAACATAATTCAGTTATTGAATGACCTTCTTGATGTTACAGCATTATAAAGTTGCTGCATAATGCATGCAAATGCATGCAAGTCAAGGACGCGTTCACCTCCAAACAACTTTCTTCACCTCCTGCCTTCACCCAAGCATCCAGTGACCAGAGTACAGTGAAGAGATGATCAGCTGGGGTTTAAACCTGCGCTGCCCTGCCCTGGAAGTGCTCAAGGACGTGCTTTCAGGGCAGATGATAACAAGAAACTGAGACACCTATAGAGGGAGCTGTGGGGTAGAGGTGCCTACAGGAGCAGCATGCATGCCAGGTAGGGTGAAGAATGTGAGAGAGCTGAAAAGAGGTGTTGACCACACTGTCAAACTGTCTGCCAGCCAGAGACATGACGTGTTCTGGAGAGGTCCAACAGTAGAACCTGGTATCCCTCAGGATTCTACACACCTGCCTTGTTTCCCTGGTCACTTTAAATGGTTTAAGTCAGTCATCATCTGCTGCTGCCTGAAGCTACCTAAGCCTATCAAAACAATATGGAACAGGCTGAGAACCTCAGACAAGATTGGTCTCCAGAATAGCTATTCAATGCTTCTAGACCTTTGAAGAGATGGTTTCAGATTCACAATATCTGCAACAGAGATACAGATACTGACAGATTCTAGTGGAAAAGGAGAATTGAGCCGTTGGCAACATTATACTCATATGAAGTCAAAGTTCGTGGGTTTCCTGTTTGTGCTATACGGTAACCAACATTAAGAGTTCTGGGTTGCCGTGCACATGTAATTTCAGTAATAAACTCACACATGCTTCTAATGGTAAAGGAATCGATGTGATAGTGATTAGTACTGACAGATTAAACGTGCGTGCGATCACAGCGTGCGCAATCTCTATTTACAGAGCATGTGTTAGCTAGCAGCC
>JAZGTJ010018037.1:0-11664 GCA_036877575.1 Botia almorhae
TGCACAACAGTGGGGATAGATGTCTCAAAGACAGAGGATATAAATGGAACCAGTGTAAAAGTTTCTCCTCTGCAATATGACAAAGTTTTGGCTTAATACGCTTAAGCAATTGCATCCAAGACAACAGGAAGCCCAGCAGCCTTGTAACCTTGAGCCTATTATAAGATTTATTGATTTTTGTTCAGCGAGCGTAAGCTGTACTGTTGAGTTATTACGCAAGCGAGTCACTGTGGTGTAAATTACAGCGGGCTGAACTCATCGCTCAATGTTTTGCATACATAAAGAGCCTCCAACTGCAACTCCATTAGGACCTGAGTCGATTTCTCTCAGCATTAGCTACCGAGGCAGTCCAGGAAAAGCCTCTTTCCTCTGAGAGAGCTCGCAGTCAGTCAGCCCACTGCTTCGAACCTTCTTTTCTCATGTAGCACCAGACTAGCTGTTTCATGTTGGTCTCAAAGCTCCAGTCCTCTGTGGATTCCAGGCAAAGCATCTTCTGTGTCTCCTCATGTCCTGTCTGGCAGCTATGCTGATGATCTCCCTCCACAGTAGAAAGTAACTCAAACTGATATCAACACTTTCTGTGTGAACAGGCATGGTGAACAGAGAGGTGCTGGAGCAGGTCGAGCGGGGCTACAGGATGCCTTGTCCTCAGGGCTGCCCGGAGTCGCTGCACGAAATGATGCGACTCTGCTGGAAAAAGGAGCCAGACGAGCGGCCCACGTTTGAGTACATCCAGTCCTTCCTGGAGGACTATTTCACTGCCACTGAACCCCAGTACCAGCCCGGAGACAACCTGTAGAGACCCTGCAGGATCCAGAGACTCGCAATCATGTGCTAATAAGACACCAGGACGCTTCTCGAACCACCGTGGCACCTCCTTCCCTCAGCTTCCCTGCACACTTATCTTAAGAGATGTTTTGTTTGTTTTATTCTTTTCCCCTTTTCCTCAGTGTTGATTTTTTAACTCGGAGGGGAAGTGTTTAATAGCATGATCTTCTCTCTCTATACTTTCCTCCACCTGAGGATGTGTGTGGAGTTGATGAGGGTGCTGTGTGTGTGTGTGTGTGTGAGAGGGGGGGTTTGGATTGGGACCACACCATGCTCCCAGAACTCTGTCAGGGTGCAGTAGCCTGTAACTGCAGAGAGGGGGAGCTGTGACAAAAGCAATGAGCTCGGTGCTGATGGCTCACCATTGCACAGTCTGCTTTTTTGTTTTCCCCAAATACTTGTATTCTTTTTCACTTGAACGCTATTCTAATTCTGTTGTAAAATCAAATCCTTCTTAATGTTTTTTCTTTATTTTTGCTCTTTTTTTAAAGTAGGTTGAGTAGTTTATTAAAAGTGACCAATAACTGTGGTTAAATTTGTTGGCACTACTACAAACAGTTAGTGCCATTGCTGGACAGAACTGTGTAAGTCAAAGAGAGAGAGAGGGAGCGAGAGAGCTTGATGACTGATTAGCCTTTCTGAATGTATGAGAGTTTGAGACTGAGAACATCTGATTTTATGATTATTACAGGGGCAGAATTTCCTAAACAGATTTTTATAGCTGATCATAATTTTCAGAGAACTTGAAATCATCCTAGGAGATGATATGTTTTACTAAGCTCATGATCTGTTGCCATATTAGCCAGATGCAGATTTTCCATTGAAACATTTTGCTATTATAAACATTTTATTTAAGCAGAGAGACATTATTGATTATAGATTGAGAAACATTACACCTGGTTAGTCCAGCCATCATTTCTCATGCTGCTTTTAAAATCTATTAGTTAAACACTAACCACACGTTTATTTTTACATATATCAGCATTAACACAATATATGTTTGCGTGGGGTTTATTTTGCCAACATTTACTGTTGCCCACCTCATGGTACAGATTCATTGTGTTTTGTGCAGGACAGATTTTTACACACAGATGATTCCAAATATGAAATTTCTATCTCTTTATCCTGACATACGAATGTGACATGCTAAAAAATGCAATTTTAATGCAGATCCATTTGTTTTGTCACTTAAAAACGTTTCTTAAAGCAATCGCTCTGTCGCCATCTTTAGTTGCTGTCATGATCACTGTGAAATATTTAGGTACTGCAGATTAATACTGTTTACCAGCCAAAGCTGTACTGGGGTCAGTAATATATGTCTTTTTTTTCCCAAAGCTTAAAATAGCTTCACCGACACTGCGGATTACTGTTTGATCATCTCTCAGATCTGTGTGACTACAAGATGAAATGGTACAAGTGGGTAAAACAGACCATTATACAGCAGTAGGTTTACAGTAGTACTAGGTCTGCAGTACTAAGCCTGAATATGTGTGTTTTGTCACATGGCTTCACTTAAACCATGACAAGTATTTGAATGATTGCATCTGTGTTTAGAGAGCTGATATGTTCGATAGATGTGTATGTGAGCTCTTTATTTCAGGGATGTTATTGTCTGCTATATCGAGCACATCACCCACACACCTCTTACTCATGACCACCTTCTGTTTAAAAGGGCTACAGGCGAGTATGTGCAAAACTCTTTCATCGATTGTTTTTCTGTATATTAAAAAAAGAGAGTAGGTAACTTTGATGTAAGGTGAGGGTCTCTGAGAGTTTTAAATAAATGATGAGAACATTTTGTGGAGAAACAGCGGTAACGATTACTAATCTGAAGAATTTGTACAGAAAAAATAAAATTTTACATAATGCTTTTAACCGGCTGTGGAGCATTGCTGGTGTTTTGCGCATGACGACACAAACGGGTACAAACATTTGTAACATCGTTTAATTAAATGATCCTCTAAACATTGAAGCATCAGAGATGTTGTGAATGAGGAACAAATGAACAACATTCTGCACAATCAAAATAAAATTATTCATGGGGGTTTTTGTTTTCCAGAGCTAACACATATGTTACCACTGACCAGACATGATTTTCCACTTAAAGTAAATAATTTGTTGTTACCTTATACCACATGCCTGTTATGTAATATGACTATTACACAGTGAATTTCATATACAAGTAAGTGTACTTCTGAGTTGACATACTTGCATTTAGGTTAAGTGCCATAAAACAAGATTTAATTACACAAAGTTGTCACAGGATAACACCCTAAATAAAGGACATTATTTTGAATTAATTTAAACACATTACATTAAATATAATTGTAACCGAAAGTAGGATGTTTACAATTAGCGCTTATGAAAACCGACGGCTCCTGTTTTGTTCACTCATCGTCATGCCTAGAAAATAAACATTAAATAAACAACATTAAACAAGCGACAATTGAACGGTAAGTCACAACCTAATTTACAGACCAACAGACGTTTGTGTTGTGTTTTCTTGAACACAACAAGGCTCTGATTGGTCTGATTAAATACTCTATGATAATCTTTTTGTGATGATTACCATCACTGTGATATTTACTGATTAAGGTTATGCCTATGGGTACAGTTTTCTGCTTAACACTGACGTGATTTCCTGATGTGATTTTAATTAGAAAGTGTCTCACCTTGCCATCTGTCTGTACATGCCCAGAGCCTCCTGTGTCACATATTGAATGAAGGCAGGATCCTGTAGTGTGAGACCCGCAGGAACGCTCAGGGTGAGTGTGGGCGAGTTCAGAATATTCACTTCCACTATAGTGTCTGATGACGGGGTGTTGTCGCCCTCTTCAGTCGGGGCCACCACCTTGACCACACATGGGTTGATGATATTTTAATCATCTTGATTTGATGCAGGTATTTGTAAAGTATGTTTTATAAACCATTATTTGTGTGACCAAATCTATCTTACTGTGGCGTTATCATGGTAAATGTTTGGTATTAGATGGCAATAGCATGGTACTTTGATATATATCATAGTACCAAATCTATTTAATTTTTACCATATCTATTTATAAGACTAATGGTTTATTATAAGTATCTTTGAAGAAAGTGATGGAAAATCAGATGGAAAATTATTAACATATTTCAGATTCATGGTAATTACTTGGTGTACCTATCAAGGTCTTATAAGGAATACCACATTTTGCTGATGGTATTGCCATGGTAGTCAAAAAATCATGGTATGTTTGGTATTTGGTGTTAGTGTCTCACAGTGGCAATGCTAAAGATGCTCTCAGAGGTGGTGGTGGTGCTGTTGTTGGCAAACTCAGTCACCCAGCTGAAGTCGTAGGCCATGTTGCTGAGCCAGCTGATGGTGTCCTCAGTGTGACGCTGTACGATGTCCAGCACCTCCTCATACTGCTGCCTGGACACCTCCAGCAGCTGAGAGGCTTCGTCCAGCTCCACATGCAGCTCTCTTACATTTGGGCATTCTGGCGCTCAGAAACACGCCCAGATAAGCTTTTCAATTCAAATCAATAGAACTTCTAAGAGTTCTCCTAACAAATCAACATGAGTGTGTGTCATTGTTACCGGTAAACAGGGCTCCCTGGCAGGACTCGCACTTGCCATGCAGCTGCCAGCATTCTGAGGACTGTCTGCGCAGATCTCTGCACAGTCTCTTGTTTTGCAGAAATCCGGAAAATTGTTTTTTCTCTGAGACAGACAAACACACACACGCGCACGCAAAGAGAGTTGACGAGGTCATTTAGGACAGGAATCATACGGGGAACTTCTCATAATTATTGCATAAATAGACCTATCAGGATAAAGCACCTTCGTTTGTATTCCTCTGCACAGAATCATGGAGATCACTGAAGACCTGTGTGATCGCTGAGCCAAACTTCTCCAGCACGGTTCTGCCAAAGTCAAAGAAGGACTCCAAAACATCATCCAGGCCCACACCCTGAACAAAGGCAGAATCTAGAGCTTTGCTGGAGGTCTTGAGCACCAGCTCACTTTCCCTGTCCTCCTGAAGCTCAGGGCTGAAGGCCTTACGTAGGGCCTGGTCCAGCTCGTGGTGGAAGTGGGAGACCAGCACCACACTGCGATCCACCAAGGTTCCCACTTTGGTAAGCAGGTTGCTGAAGGAGTCCTCGATCCTCACCACCTCCAGATCAGGGTTCTCTGCACTCTGGTTCAATGCCAGCTCATCCTGAGTGTCACGTGGGCCAAAGTGAGAGCTCAGTCTTTGGACGAAGTTCTGGAGCTGTGGGCAAGAGAGACGCCATTAAAGATTCAATTTATTTGTATCTTATTTTGCTATTACTATGCAAGTTTGAATATGCGTAAATATGGAGAATGAGTGTTTGGAAAACGTTTTGTAAAGATTTTAAGTGCTGAAAGTGGATGTGCACTTTGTACTTTATGGGTGAAGGTGGCGAACCCACGGCGACAGGTATTGGTGTAGAAGTTCTTACAGGTGTCCTCAAGACAAGGTCTACATTCCTCCCAGGAGGACTTGAAGGATTCCTTACACTGCTGCTCTGCTTCATTCAGCTTCTTTTCAACCTCATGTGCGATCTCTGCTGCCCCCTTGTGGTGCAAGAAGGTAACTTCAATTATATCTTTTACACAGTTTAAGGCAGCTGCGATCTGTAACTTTCATCTTTCTACCGCCACCCCTGTTTGAAGCCTGTAATTGCAGGTTACTTTACAAACTTTTTTACAAACACAACATGTTGAAGTCAAACTCACATTTACTGGGAAATCGCAACGACAGCTCAAATTATAAGTCATTATTGTAAACATACATTTGTGAACACTGATATGTCGTGTACTTCTTCAACAACTGATTTTTGTTTATTTGTAAACCAAAAGTTACAATTCTCTATTTACATAATCAGCAAAAAAAAAACTGACGTTTTCAAATAACATATTTTAATTTCCATTTAATTATGAACTTTCAGATTTTGACGGTCAAATCTCTGACCTTCTTCTTCTCTCCGCTGTGCCTGAGGGACTTCATGAGGTTTGTGTGTTTCTCCTCATTCCTGGCCATCACCTCCTTCATCTGTTTGATTCCATACAGAGCCTTTGTGACCTCCTCGTCCACCAGCTTCTCTCCTTCCAGAGACAGACCTGCCAGACCATCAGCACATACAACAGCCAGTCAGCACCAGTAATGTTCACCCTCATGGGATTCATAAGGATCTATTGTGCTCACGTTTGAGGGTGTCGGATGATACCACAGACAGTTCATGATTAGGGGCGCCGTGAAAGACCCCCAGAGATGCCAGTAGAAATAGAGAGAGGATCACCACCTTCATCTTCAGCAACTTTTCTTTATAATCTCAGACGATATCCAAAGTCTGGTTTGATAAACAAACAAACATTTGTCAAGTAATTGAGGCATTTTTAATGAAAATGACGGAACCCTACAAAATTAAGAATTGCACAGACATTTTTACAGTAAGACAGCATCCACATTGGTCCAGAATTCCAGTGATTAACCACAGAGGGGCGCTCTCTCTTAAGAGATAACAGATCAGATAACATTAAAAATTCACTGAAATTCACCTTTGTGTTGTCTTTATGCACAACAAAGCTCTCACATTTGGTGAATTCAGTTCAGAAGCTAATGTCTTATGTCATATGTCTGAGTGCTGGTAAAATAATTAACCAAACGCACACAACTAGTATAATCAGTACATAGATTGTGCCCTAGTTTAATCAGCAGGGAATTACACAATTAAATCTGCATTAGTGAAAAGAAGGATGTGCTTTTAAATCCATAGAATCACTGCTTAAGTAATTAACAAGTAAAGGGCAAAGCTAACTTTAAACTCTCCCTATACAATGTCAATGTATGATGATGTCATAATTATAAACCCTAATCTGATGAGTAAATTTCCATGTGTTGTTGTTTATTATCCTTAACAATCTGTTGACTGTTAGTTCATCAGTATATTATCGCATAAAATCATGCTGAGCAAATTTAGTTTCCTTTCACAGTAAAACACAGAAAAATTGTATAGTGTGTGTGGTATTACTTTAATTGCCCTTTAATTGCCTCAGTATGTATTTAAAGGGTGTGAGAGAAGGTTATTTATTGACATGATCAATGCAGTTAATCAAATAAAAAATAAATATAAATCAGTAACAAACAATTCTTTTGTTACAATAGATAAATAAGAAATATGAAGTATAGCAAGTAACAGGGAGTAAGTAGAGAGTAAGTAGGGAGAAACTTACCAGAAAATTTGCACTGATGTCTGCAAACGCTGTTTGCTCTCCAGAAGGAACTTTTGTTGTTTATCTTTAACCATCTCGAGACGGTTCTATTTATGCTGTGTGGAACCAGAGACGATCCAATTAAAGCATTTAGAGGCTGTGGCAGAGAGGTAATCCAGTCAGCAACATTAGAAGAGACACACAGTTTTTCTACTGTACTTTGTGTACATTTGTTAATGACTTCCTAATTATTATTGTATTTTATTTATTGTTATGTAGACATTCTAAACAGCATTTAAAAATCTTTATAAATGTAATTATTGTGCAGCTATGTTTGAAACAGTCCTTTATGTAATATATATAATGCAGAAATCGTCAACACAAAGGCGGTTTGGGCCAACATTCCCCTCACGGTTCTCATTAGCACACCATGTCCTTTTAAAAGCACCCTGTCTTTCAGGGCTCTGACCCTGAAAATAGTATTTTCTAATGAGAAACAGCAATGTGGGCCACTGGTATGTCCATTTCGACTAAGTCCAAACACACCTGTTTCCCATAATCTTCTCTGGTGATGAGTCACAGAAGACTGGCACACAGAGAATGAATACTAAAATACTGAAATGCATTGCGGTTCTGTTTCTAAAAACAGAAACCTCTGAACACATGCAGTGTAAACAACAATGACAGAACATAAACAAAATAATTCAGCAACTTTCCTATTTTTGCCATGTTTATGCCAAAATACCATAGATGCTGCATTTATTGTTTCTTCTGTAAAACTATAAGCCTGTATTATTATGGGATGTCGTTCAAACGCTGCAAGAAGCTTTCAGAATGTATTTCTTTCTTGTCTAGAGCCAATTAGCCAATCTAAAGCCACCTGCACAGAAGTGGCGCAATCTTTGCCCTCTTAAGTATTGCGCCACTTTTGTGCAGGTGCCTTATCCAATTTTATTTACCAGCAGTGGTATAATTCATTGGTGTTGTGTTTGTGTTTTAGTGCTAAGCCTCGTTAAGTTGGAAAAACATTTCTGCCAGTGAGGCGCAAGATTTACGTAATGATCACATGATTCTAAACAATCCAGCGGGATGTCAAATTATTAATCACGGATCCCTGCGGCAAAGGGATTTAGTGAAAGTTTCAAATAAAGAACAAAATAAGCTGCATGCTTATTAAACCAAAAGGGGCGGAAAAATTGTGCAAGCAATTTTGCGCAGTAGTCAACAAACGCTCAACACTTTTTTCCTTGGCAACAATGAAATCCGTGGACAAAATGTCAGGGAGTGTACAAATACATTTATGCACATAGTGTGTTTATTCATATTTTATTAAGAGCGAAATTCGGTGGCTCTTTCTGTAAAGATTGTGTAGGTATATAAGCCAATATGATGCAATTAAAAGGTAGCTATCGTTTATGATGCATTATTAATAAATGTAACCACTGTTCTAATGAATTATCTTTATATTTACATTTTATTTCACACGATTGTCGTCACAGAATCAATAAACTTTATTTGAATATGATTTTTTTTTTACTTCAACTGGCGGGCCTTCTTCGTACATACCCAACACATAAACATGTAAACAAACAGTTTCAGATTTTAGACTGGCGAATAAGCCGTCGTGAGGTGGTGAATGATTTTTAAAATTGTGGCTTTTCCAAAAACACTTTTTAGCAGTAGTATTTTCTGACTGATTGTTATTGCAAGTAAGATGTAAAGGTACTCGAAACCCACTGATAACTAACGGGCCGCGTAAGACCCTCCCACGTGCCAAAGAAGTTAAACTCCAGATGTGCAGCTGAGTCAGGCGCGGCGGAGACTGCGGCTTTCCACCGGGTTTTCCTTTTAAGAATCCACGGGATTCGGTCAAAGCAGAAAACAAGTGGACGCGCAGACACCCTACGGCTTCACAACTTCTCTCTAGTGCTCCGGTTGCAGCCAAGAGACAGAAGACGAGGCATCCTTACCTCCCTCAGTTGACTTTCCATCGCGTTCTCATGGAGAAAGACGAAACGCTGAACTGTTGCGCGTTTTAACGTAACGTAACTTGTTGACATTTGGCGTCCACGCGTTTTTTTTTTCTGTTTTGCGTCATTACAGGGACTCGGCGTGCAGGAAACACCACGTTTCCATGTTCCAGGTGGATTGCGCGCATCTGTAGAACTTGTTTTGCACTGTGGAAATACTCACGCTTTTTTTTGACACACCACAATGAAGGGTAAGCTGCAGACGACTGCAGGTTTACAGTCGTCTCGTTTTTAAACCGTTTTGGTGCCGTGTATTTTAAGACGTGCATTGAGTCTATCCACGCGTTTTCACCTTATTTCAGCTGTTCTTTTTCCGTCTGTTCGCTCCTGCGCATGAAACATCTGGACTGCTCGTGGTGTCCTAAGGTTGCTGACCGGCCTATTGTGTGGGACGTTCACTTTACCTAAATAAACTTCTGCCACGGATTACATTTTTTTATTTTAGATTTTAAAACCTTCATTTCCTACAAGTTTCTTCTCGGTTTATTTATATTAAGTTGAAACAGAAACATTTAAATCAACATTAACATTTAAAATGTTTTACGTGTGTTAATTTCCAAGGTAAGTGAAGCAGTGGAAAGCGAGGAGTCAGTCCGGGTTATATAATCTCAAATGAAAAGGTCTACTGTATTCTCAGAGGAGGTTGTTGAAACTCTGAAAAGGTGATCCAAGAGCCAGGATTTGTTTCTCGTTTATTCTACTCGTGGTTGCACCAGAGAATTTAACTGTGTTAACTTACAGTACGAGCAGCCTTATGCATCTCCACACGCGGAGTCATTTCACAGAGTACACAGATAGATGTTTTAACACAGACCGTTTCGTAGCCCCGTTAAAATTTTATGTCATGCAACAATTGTTCGTTCTTATTTTTAATGACCTTCTCGACTGCTGCCATCTAGTGGAAATGACAAATCTCGGCGTACCTTCTGTGTCTTGTGTGCAAGACGAGTTGAAAGCAACGCATGCGTGTTATTGATTTATAAACACCGACATAAACAATAAGCTTGTATTTTAAAATTGTCATTCTACATCGACTTCCTCTGAATACCGTTGAAAGTGATTTATTTTTAGTTGGTTTAACTGAAGCAATTTCCAAACAAATTACTTCTGAATGTGTTTGTAGATACAGGACGTTTTGTCCTCATATTTGTGTCAAATAGTTCCCCTGCGACGACTGGATTTAGTGGAGACTTTAAACAAACGGGGGTATTTGTTTATAGTTCATCTTTTGGGTAGATAAATGTTTATACATCTGTAAAAGAATCCAATGAATGAACGTTTCTAATGACTAGTGAACAGAACACAACAAGGCACTCGTAAATAACCTCATTTACGCCACCCACAGTGAAAAGCAGTTGTTCTGAGGTACCGGCCCTCCATTCTGCTCCTCTTAAACCTTACAGTTTTATTTTACAAGCAGTATTTCACTTGTTATGTCATGTTTCAAGGCACAGCTTTGCGAGCGTGTTTCTTTTTGTGTGTGTGGGAGTTTTGTTCCTTAACTTTTCCCAGAGAAGTTGTTATTTTCATAGTAAATACTAAAATAGCCGACAGCACCGGCCTACACACACACACACACACACAGCCAGACTCTAGTTCTTTGTCCTCCATGTCTTGTTTGTTCTCTAGTTTTCCATTCTGAGGTTTTTGTGTTCTGGGCTGTGTATGTCTGTCCGGTTGGATGGTTAGACCTGAGGTCACACTCTACAGGGGTCTGTAATGGCCTGTTCCCCCACCACTGGGGGCTGTGAATCCGGTTTTGGTGTCAGAGTTAGGATGAGTGAGCTCCAACAACAAAAAACATGTTCTTTCTTTATTTTTTCTGGCCTTGGGCAATGACACAAAAAACCGCCTGGAGTCATCGCTCTCCTTTCCCATGAGCGTGTTGACCACGTGGGGTAGCCCTCCAAGACAGAAAAAGGAACTAGAGAATGGTATTGTTTAGTTAGTTAGCAGATTTAGTGAGATTTACACCATCAGACCATGTGCTTTCTGCAACATTAACAGAGCTTGTCGTTTATGTTTATCTCAGCGTAACATATCGTCCTATGTCAGATTTTATCGCCACGGAAACACACAACATGCTTTTTGGATCATGTTCAGATTACGCTGTGATAACGCAGATCAAGGTTCTGCACAAACGAGGGACATTCAAAACATGAAGACGTTGTGCAATTTGTGTTAATTCTCAGTTCTTATTTAACTTTTACTCAAAAGATAAATTGGTTAAAATAAAGGATTTTCACTTGTGGTCGGTATATTTATTTGAAACTTCAGGGCTTGTTGTCTGTGCTGTATAATGTTAAATGCAAACATTCCCATTTTGCCCTATTACAGAAACTTCCTTTCTTAAATTCTGAGTTAAAGTCTGACAAGTTCAGTGTTTTAACAGGTTTCTAATTGAAATCGCTGTGGTTACTAAGCAGATAAAATAGAAAACTATAAAGACTAGATTACCAGAGCTGTAATGTTGCGTTAACGTTATCATTTGTTGTTGTTTGCAGACGACTTCAACGATGAAGAGGAAGTGCAGTCATTTGGCTACAAAAGGTTTGGTAAGTGCATTGCGGTCTACAATGACTTTGGA
>JAZGTJ010018038.1:0-11663 GCA_036877575.1 Botia almorhae
GATCACGCAACTGCACAGCCGGGATTCACGACGCGCTGCCAAATAGTGCTCCTATAGAGAATGTATTGAATGAAAGTACTGCGCATGCGCGTAACAGCTGCTACCTGCATCCTGCCACAAAGTGATCTGCTTTGCAGCGCAACGCTAAACAACAATTTTACATTAAAGTTGCAAACTTTTTAACCACGGCGATAAGAAACGCTGCGTCAAAGAGAACATATGCACGCCCGTATCTGTTCCTGTGAGGAAGGCTTAACGTTAAAGCAAAACAAGTGGAGTTGTGAGGAAGGTAATGTACGCACAATCATTGTGCGTCTGTACGCAAAATCATTGTGTTCAGCTAGCGCGCGTTTGTATTTATTTACTATTGTATGTTTTCACGTGCGCTATAAAAGACTTACAACTGTATTATATTTAAATGCAGCGTTGCATGGGACGATCACGGTACGCCAAGAACTGCTGTCTGAGTGTGTCATAAACTTTGCTTGTCGGATAAAGTTTGTTTGCATCGTTACTCCGGGTAAAAGTTGACTGGATAAATTACGCACAGCGGGTAAAGTTAGACGTTCATTCGTTTGCCGGTATAAAAGACGAGTCGTGATTAAATGTAAACCATGAAGCCGGTGCTTCGCGAGTCCTGTGAGTCAAACACACACTCGCTCACTGAGTTAAGGAAACGTAAGACTTGCTTTTCCCAGAAATCACCCGTCTTCCCACAGTCGAGCAGGAATTCTGGAATCTGACGTACATCATCCTGACTTGTGCGTGTTGTAATCGGGGAATCTGGGTGTTTTGTGTTGTGGGCCCATTGCTTATTCACAGATGTTTTTCTTCCTGGCATTTATACTATTTTGGGGCCCTTTCAGGGCCAGTGTGTATTGCACAGCCTGTTCTGGCAGCTTATTTGGCCCCAATAGCTCTTATTGGCCTGCAGCCACATGTTTATTTGCAGCGCATTATTTGCTGTCATAAATAAAGGTTCAAACTGGCTGCCTCCTGTCACCTCTACATTTCTGCATCTAAAGATCAGGGCAGAAAGGATTGTTTGCTCATGTGCATGAGGCTTAGCAGGTCAAGCCCTGTGGAATGTGTGCTGAAGTTTTCTTTTGTGGTCCTCACAATGTCACCGAGCGTTTGTCCTGAGCTTCTGAGGAATGCCTTGTTGTGTCTTTTGACTGCAGTCCACACCCTAGAAATGCTTAAAGATAAACTGCATCCAGTGGAATGTGTCACATCCGTGTTTAAGAATGACAGATGAGAGATTTGATATGCATTTTAAGTTCTGGTTTTCTGTGCACTTTTATGTAAGCCGGGGGTGTCAAATTGTGGCCAGATAGTGTGTCTTGCTCTTGTGTGTTCATTCGAGGTCAGACGAAGAGGTCAAGGTTATCAGTTCAGTATTCTTGCCTCCGAACACTGAGAGATTCTTGAAGCAGTGATGTTGTGGTGACCTTTAGTAGTGTTATCTGATGTGTTCTGCAGCCGTCCAGCAGATCATCTGTTCTCAGGGTGGTTGTATGACGTGACACACAGTACTGATGTTTGCACGTCACTGTACAGCATGCTGTAAATCCATCCCTGTTCATTTGCTACCACAAGTGTTCCTCGGTTCCAGGATGTGAAACCTCGCATCCTGTATGCAGCCATGGCTTGAAGCGCCTTCATGAGCGCACACAGTCTGTGGTGTAGTGCTTTAGATGGCTTTCAATTCCCAGTCGTCTCTGATCTTTCCAGAAGTGTCATAAAGATTAAGAAGTATCATCGAATTTTTGCGGGTTCGTTTGTTTGATCTGACCACCCCCACGTTAAAACAAGAAGGGAACTTTTTTTACATGATGATGCAAACAAGCGTTCGCAACAGTGATTTGGTAAAATGAATCATACTTCAGAAGTTAAAATCAGAGATGCTGTCAAAATGTCTCTTTATACTCTAATGGTTGTGCAGGAGTGAGATTTTGGAGGTGTTGAAAATTAGTAGTTACACTGCTATGCTTTCTGTGCATGCGTATGGATGCGCTTTCCCCTGTATGCCTTTTTTTTTAATTTACATTTACATTTAATGCATATATGCATTTGCATTGTCATCTACATTGGTTTTATGTAAACGTATATAAACGGAGAGACAGGGAAAAATGTTTAACGCACAGTGTCCACAATATCCCCCTTTTCAGCTTCAGGAAGGAAGTGGCAAGATGATTTTCTCGTTAAACTCTCAACTCGCCTTTAGTTGCTCACATAATACGTGCATTATGTTCTCAATTGTGCAGAGAGGGTGTGCACCAGGGGTGGAGGTCAGAATAGCAGCTTACATGGAGTTCTCAGTTCAGAGGTATCAGCTGCCCTCTTGATCTAAAACGCGACACATTCCTCTTCCTTTCCTCTGAATACTCATGGCTTCATGTCACCCACCCACATGCAGTCATCAGATGATCATTATGTGGACACAGGAAATGATGTTGTACAAATCTGTGGCAGAGTGATGGAAAATAGAGCGCAGGAAGTGGCTCGTTTAAAATGAGAGGATGAGTTCCTGGAACTCCGTTTTACTTCTTCAGTTCATTCATCGACGGCCGACGCCACTCACACTGTAGAAAGCATGTACGGGCTGTGTAGTCTACAATTATAACAGTGAATCATCAATCTTGTGAGGGATGGAGTTAAGTGTCCATCCTTCACAAGAGACCAACTTGACAAGAGAAGGTAGTTTCATTAAGTTTGAGTCATGCAATTAAAAATAATATGAAGATGTGTTGTTTTCATGCAGATGCTGCTTTCCAAATAAGGAATGTTTGCAGGAATGAATGAGGATTGGCTGTTTGTATGGAGCGGAGGCGGAGCTAAATGACAGAATATATATATATATATATATATATATATATGATTATCGAATGTATGGTTTAGTAATTGCTTATTCATTTTTCTAGTGTAGAGTTACTGGAGATTCATAGCAAGTTACACAGCAGTGCTGAAAAGCTTTAGTTCATCCACAGATAAAGATTATTATTGTCAAGAAAATTACTATCATATAGAAAATTATATGGAAATAATAAATCGTGTCAGATATGTAAACCGTTCGCACTTTATTCATATCAATTTTCGTTCTGTAGCGCTTTTCCCAAAGTGCATCGTTCCAAAACAGCCAAAAAAAAACGGTCAGTGGTCTCTTCTAATCACAGCTTCACAGCCTCAATCCACCTGAGAGTCAATGAGCTGTGATTGAGCCTTGTGATAGTGTGTGTGAGTGTGTGTGTGTGAGAGCACGTGCCACTGGCAGCAAGGCACTGCCGGGAGGCCTCATGTCTAAGTTACATAAGTTAGTGGCATAACTCATGTGTTCCCTGCTGTCAGCGACATGCTGCTCTTTTTGGTTTTTGGCCACATCTGTGACCATCCATTTATTTCCATGCCCTCACATTTATTACAGGCCTGGACTTCCTTTGAAAATTCCATTTTGATTTCTCTCCAGAACAGGGTCTGATTAGAGTCAGAATGTTGTGCTGCTTCTGCCAGAGTGAGTCTCACGAAACCTGTCAGTAAATGTTAACTACTGCAGTTTATTTCAGAAACTCATTTACTGCCTGTGAGGGTCTGTTAGTGTGTCTGTACAGGAAGAGCATTACCAGTGTGCAGTCAAACTGAACAACTAAATGTTAAACCTGCTTCCTTGTTTTTGTGCAGTGTTGCTATTTGTTCTGTGTGTATTTACCATTATGTCCTCAAAAGGCTGTTGGGTTACAGGGTTTTCCTTACTGATCAGTGCTGTCGGTAAAATTTACATAGCCCAGCACAACACTGTGTTAGATATCGTGGCCCAGTGACTGTACCGTAGAAGATTGGTCATCGAATGGCTCCAAACGATGTTTTCTGCCTTTTAATGCAAGAAAAACCTCTTGTAAGTCATTTCAGAATACATGCATAATATCTCCATATGTGTTGAATATCAGCGAAGGTCTGAAGAATATTAATATATGCTAATGTTTTATAATATAATTATAGACCCAGACCTGTGACCTCAGCCATTTGGTGCTGAGACTCGCAGTCCACGTGTCGCTCGCATGCAGTGGAGCACTGCGGGTGGGTGGGGTCAGAGTTCATTGCCCTCCCGTGACTGCAGCGAGGCAGATGTGCTCTGCTCACTTTATGGCTCCCGTTGAAAGCTGTAACATTCTGTTTCTGAATGATTTGTTCCTGGTATACTGGTACACAGTAATTACATGCAGCAGTGAATCCACAACCCGTGTTGGGGAGGGGCTGCAGTCTGTGATTTTTCCCGTGGGTTGGGGGCCTCTGGAATTCTTCTGGACCTTTGTGCTTTAGTGCTCAAGCAGCGTCCAGTGGGGACACGTCATGACAACCAAACAAACAGTCAAAGCCATGTGATTTCAGCGTTTCCTGTCTCATTCCTGAAGGGTTTGGTCACTGTTACCCAGGGCTGCACCTTTAAATACAAACAATCCGACAGTGTCCTCGAAGGCTGTTCAGATTTTTGCCAAAATGTTACACAAAAACGCTGCACCCTGCATGCCACAGTTTTACTTTCTGTTCGAGTGTTTTTTACACGTGACAGAGCACATTTGCTCACTCAGTCTTTCCAGAAGTAGTTGTTGAAGATTCTACAATCAGTGCTTGATCTGAAACCTTGTATGTGATGTGCGTCAGCTAAATGTGTGTGTTACCGGGTGTTTGGCTAGTGTCCATATGTTAAGTGGTGGGTGGGTGGGTTTGTGTCTGGATGTTCTGGCACGAGGACCACAATGGTCTGCAGCAGGTGTCTGAGACACTTCAGGGATTCTGGAGACTCTCTGGGGACCTGCGGGTGGTTTTGTGTGTGTGAGGGACAGATGGATGAATCAGGCTTTGCTCTTTGTGAGTGGAATCACAGATTATCTCAGTCAAAGGCTGACCCCACTGTGAAACCGATCCCTCCTCTATTGCCTCACAATGGCCCTGTACGAACGTCATTTTCCTCTCCCACACACTCGCAAACAGACACACACGTGTCCAAACACACCGACATGCACACAGTTTGTCTCAGCACGATGGTGAATTTTGAACCAGTTTGCTCACTCCTGCTAGCCAATGGAGTTGATTTTATTTTGTTGGTCTCTTTGTCTGCGGGATGGATTTGTTTTTCAGATGCTGTTTTGAGCCTCTTAAAACACTCAGCGGCAGTCAGTCATTGAGTTTTTACTCCATATTCAAGTCATATAATTGTTATCCAAAAAGAGACTCTAACACAGCTTAAGTGGGTGAGAAACGGATGAGATTTGACGCCGAGTATAATGTAAATTCAAAAACAACTTTGTTTGTCTCCGTCCACAGATATTCCAGCCATGTTATGTTCCTCATAAATATCTGTGGGCGGAGACAAACAAAGTTGTTTTTGCATTCGGACTCCGAATTAAAATGGTTTGTTTATTTACAAAGCTGTTCACAGTCATGGTCATGTCACATTTGCTTCTGTCTCCTGTGCAGGCTGAGGGACTCGTCTGAAGACGTGCCTCCGCAGAACACTGAGGTGGAGGAGTCTTGGGATGACCACATCCAGGAGGAGGAGGCTCTGTACTGCACCTCCCCTCCCCTCACTGCGCGGCAGATAAAACGCACCTCCAGCAAACACCAGAGAACTGGTCAGGGGTCAAAAGGAAAAGGTCAGAGTCCTTCTTGTTGCAAATATATGAAGCATATGGGCTGGGTCTGAAAAAGCCCCCATACTCCTAAATAGTGCACTCAACGGCTAGCTGTGAGGTGTTCTAATCACCACACCACATTCTGATCTGTTGTCATTGACTTCTTCAAGTGGACTATATTACTAATATAGGGAATGAGGGTATGAGGGACTATTTCGGACACAGCCATGGTCTAAGGCCACCAATAACAAGTTCTGCACAGTCACATGACATGTTGCACATTAATCTGGATATATTTATCACATGTATGATTTGCTATATGGAGCAACAGATCGTAGCATGCTAGTATATTGCTAATATACATTATAACTGATAGCCATATTAATACATAGTATATGTATTATAATATGTATAGTAATAGGATATGTATATATAATACAATTTGATGAATGTAAATAAGACTTAAAATGAATTGACATCGTCCTAAATTAAACATTTCAAAATGTATTGCATAATCGCATATGTGAGATATGACAGATGTTGTGTGTCACAAGTACTAATTTCCCACCCCAACAAAAAATCCCCCAAAATCCCCCCATATGGGCATGTAAGGGGGAATCCCTCACATTTTTAGAATTGAATAGCAGGTGCTGTGTTCTTTTGTAATGCCTATGCGAAATACAACAAGGTCAGTGTTTAGAAAAACAAATTAAAATGTGCGAACATTTTTACTGGGTAATTTGCAAACATTTGCATTAGTGTCACTAAAACGCACCTGTTGGTTCCTCTACAGAGAAGCCGGGTTCCTCCAGCCCATCGTCTCAAAGGGACCGCGAGGGGGCAAAATCTGCAGAACCTCCTGAGGATCACAGCTACAAGCAGGAAAAGAAGCATCGCTTCAACCAGCGCTCCAACGAGCGAGACAGCAAGAGGACGTTTGAGGGCTCCTTCATGCTGGAATCGGTGTCTAGGCCCAGTAACATCGGTTCCAGAAACATGGACCCCCGCAGACCCTACCTGAGTCTGGGCATGATCCCCGTACGTCCCTACCGGCAGACCTCTCGCACCGACTGCCCGGCGGACCGCCTGAAGTTCTTTGAGACCCTGCGGCTGCTGCTCAAGCTCACCTCCATGTCCTCCAAGAAGAAGGAGAAGGAGCAGCGTGGCCTGGAGAACACCTTCATGGGCCAGAACAATGAGGTGATCTGGCTGGAGCTGCAGGCCTGGCACGCCCGTCGTAGCATCATGGAGCAGGACCTGTACCTGTACACGGCCCGCCAGGCCATACCGGACATCATCAACAAGGTGCTGAACTTCAAAGTGGACTATAGTAGCCTAGCCGGGCATGAGAGCAACCTCACAGCAGAACTGAGTGACTCCTGTCCTGGTGAAACCAATTGTCAGAACAATTCGTTTGGATCTGTCTGCACAGCGTCCTGGGGAGAAATCGATGCTGCCGCTCTCTTTTCTTCTGCGCTGGAGTGCCGAGAACACCTGCAGAGACAGCGAGTGGCTTTCGATCAGGTGAAGCGAGTGATGTCGCTGTTGGAGTCAGTGGAGGCTTTGTACCCGTCTCTCCAAACTTTGCAGAAGGACTATGAGAAGTACGCAGCTCGGGACTTCCAGGGCAGAGTGCAGGCGCTCTGCTTGTGGCTCAACATCACTCAGGACCTCAATCAGAAGTTGCGGGTGATGGGCACCGTTCTGGGCCTCAGGGACCTTTCCTACATCGGCTGGCCCGTCTTTGAGATCCCCTCGCCTCGGTGTTCCCGTGGCAATGAGGATGAGGAGGGGGACGAGGACAAGACAGAGTCCACCGCTACCCTCGTGACGGACAATGATGAGGAGAGGACTTTGAGCGAGGCGACCAGCGATGAAGAGCAGTCGCCCTGCCTCACACCGAAGTTTTCACGCCTCATGTCGGAGGAAGAGTTTCTCCCTCGGGACGAGACCCACTGCCGTCCTACTGCCATCTACAGGCCATTCGTGGATAAGGCACTTAAACAAATGGGGCTGCGAAAACTGATCCTCAGACTGCACAAGCTGATGGATCGCTCACTGCAGAGGTCCAGAACCGCACTGTTGAGCCACATGCCGGCTCAGGAGGTGAGAGGACAGCGTAGAACTTTTGTTTTGAATTTTAAGGTGTATCAGGAGAAAGTATTCCTTTTGTATTTGTGGGAGATGAGTGTTCATGTTCTGTGTTGGGCTGACCTTCTGTGCTGATTTTGAGGGAAAACTGCGAAACGTGTTGATCATTCTTCAAACGTTCAAGATAAGTTGTTAATAGTATAATGAAATTAGCTGAAATATTTCATAGAAGAACATGCAAGGGGCCAGTTTCAAGCTTTTCTCAGCTGAGGGTATTTGTTTGCTGCGGTAGTTTTGTTGTCTGTGCAGATGTTTTATGTTTTTTTCATGAGTCTGTCATACACATGCGTGTTCTCTTGCTCTGTTCCTTCTAGTTGTCAGTGGTGCCGGGTTTGCAGCACTGTGACTACCTTCCAGAGCTGTCTCGTCACTTATTCTGCCCAGCAGAGGAGGAGGCGGAGTCTGGGCGGGTATCATGGGAGGAGCTAATGGACATGGACCTGCCTTCGTTCCGGCCGGCCTTCTTGGTGCTTTGCCGCGTGCTGCTAAATGTCATTCACGAGTGCCTGAAACTGCGGCTTGAGCAGAGGCCTGCCGGAGAACCGTCCTTACTCAGCATCAAACAGGTCATTACTTCCACACACCGAATCATACAGTTGTGTTGTCAACATGCAGAAATCACCATCATGTCTCCTGTGATTAGTGACTATTAAACCCATACACAACTAAATCAGATCACATTAAAATGATCATTACATTAAAACAAGACTGATGTGTGTGTTGTAGCTGGTGCGTGAATGTAAAGAGGTTCTCAAAGGTGGACTCCTGATGAAGCAGTACTACCAGTTCATGCTGCGCGGGGTCGTCACGGACCCCCGGGGTCTACAGACTAACACCAACATCGATGAGTTTGAAGAGGATCTCCACAAAATGCTTGAGGTGGGATTTGGACCAGCCAGTGTTTTCATCGGAGCTATCGGTCTCTCTTGCATTAGGATGTCCTGTCTGCCTGTCTGTCTGTCTGTCCGTCCGTCTGTCTGTCTGTGCATTTGTATACCTCCACACTCATGCACACAATCTTCTATCATCAGCATGTTCATGTGCTGGAGGGGGCATGGCCTTAGAGAGCGCTCTGAAGGAAGGGCGGGATCTTACACTTTTAAAGCTAGCTTGCTATTGCTAGCCTGTCTGAAATTACCTACCCTACCTTTAATCAGTCTGTCTATACAACACCTACAACCCCATTATAGACACCTCTGTACCACCTGCAGTGTATATGTGGCTTCAGAGAAAGTGTATCTCGAAGATGCATTAACTATGTTCTAGTAAACATCTCATCTAAGATAATGCACCATGACTCCAAGTATTCCAGTGTAATATGACCCAGATTTTGCATCGCGTGAGTTCATCTGGGCCGATGTGACAAACATGCGTGACTGCCTGTAATGTGGATATTATGACAACAATGTTGTTCGTTTTACAATTCCTTCACTGTGACTCAGTGGTGTTGGATGGTGGTGTGTTTCCTGTTTCACTGCATGTCTTGTTCTGCGCGTGATTTAATCTCGATAGAATTTCCCCCTCGGAGTCCAAGGATCATTTTTAGATCAAAGTCTGACAGGGTGTCATTGGAGAGGTATTTAGAAGTGAGCCAAGTCAAACGCTCAGAGAATCCTGTGAAATCATTATTCATTGGAGTAAAGGTGTTGTTAAGAGAAACACGACTTTCTTTGTGTTCTTTGTACGTGGAAATAAACAGCTGTAATCTGAGATGAACTATAGTGATGTAATCACACAGCAGCTGGTTTTAAGGCTGATGTGCAAATGAATTGTTATTTTGAGCTGTTCTGTTAAAGGATTCAGTCAAACTGATTAGCAACATGTGAACAGCAGAACTAGAAGTGAATTTTGTTTGGCACTAAAAGTGGAAGGTGAGTCGTAATGTGATATGTGAAAGACTATTTAGATTTAGGACAATTTATGATTTGAACGACTTATAGACTCTTGACTTTTGCAGTAAGGCAAATTCAACCCACATAAACTGAATTAGTTGAATGAAACGGTCATGAGAAACAATTTAGTCTGCGTCTTGTCATTGTGATGTCGTGTAGAGCTCAGCATCGGTGCATGTTCTGTGCATGCAGGTGTACTTTGACTACATGCGCAGCTGGATCCAGATGCTGCAGCAGCTGCCTCAGGCCTCACACAGTCTGAAGAACCTGCTGGAGGAAGAGTGGAACTTCACCAAAGTCATCACTCCATACATCCGTGGAGGAGAGGCCCAGTCTGGAAAACTATTTTGGTTAGTCACTCTGTGCCCCAGCTTCAAATAATATTTTCTTTGCTTTTTATTTTCAGGATTCACTGAAACCTCAGACGTGTAAATGCAAATGTAAAGCTACTCCAGCTACTCACCCGTCAGTCATATTTTTTTGCTTACACAGAGGTTAAAGAAGATGTTGCGTTACTGTATTTGTCATATGATACTCACCCACTTCTGATCACATGACTGTTTCAGTGATATTGCTGGCATGCTGCTAAAATCCACTGGAGACTTCTTGGATGCCGGTCTTCAGAAGAGTGGCAATGAGTTCTGGGAGTGTGCGGATGACAGCACCGCCTCAGACGAAATCAGGTGTGTCTCAGAACCCTTAATGAACAATAATCCAGCGCGAGACTCATCAAAGCTGTTTGGCTCGTCTTCATTGTCTTTAAATGTAGCATTTCAGTGAGGCGCAGCAGGACAACATTGGCTCAATCAATGTTAAGCATTAGTTTGTTTTTCAACCCTTTTTTATTAATTTTTTTGGTGCTGCCAGTGGCACAGAAATTACATACTTCACTTTTGCATAATAGGTTGCTGTTGGTCCAGGTAGTTCAGTAGAATATTACAAGTAAAACTGTTTGTTGTTATCATCCAATCAGATCGCTTGGCCAGGCCTTAGATTCATATGATGTGTTTTATTTATGTATCATCATGAATAACTGTATTTTTTTCACCGCAGACGTTCTGTAATTGAGACGAGCCGCTCGCTCAAAGAACTCTTCCACGAGGCCAGGGAAAGGGCGTCCAAAGCACTGGGCTTTGCCAAGATGCTGCGCAAGGTGAGCTAATCACAGGAGAGAAACATCTACCCCCGTCTGCGCTGTGGTTTGTCACAGCGATGGACTTTTTAAACCTTCATTTTTAATTCCCACTTAGGATCTTGAGATCGCTGCAGAATTTAGTCTGACCAGTGGAGTACCTTCTCTCCTCCAGGCATTGAAGTCCAAGAATTATGTGAAGGTATCAACATGCTTGTCTGTGTTACTGATAAACCGCTGCGGTGTGGAGAAGCACATAAAATAGAGTGTCTGTGTTTGTTTTCCAAGGTTCATATTCCAGGACTGGAGGAGCTGCAGGTGTTTGTCCCCTGTGGGCTGATGGGGCAGCGGATGGTCATCTTGCAGCTGTTGAATGCTGCAGCAGGAAAGGACTGTTCCAAAGAGCCGGATGAGATCCCCGAGGATGAAGCGTACCTGCTGATGAGCAAACACGGAGCGGGCGAGTCGAATCCTGACTGTGCCTGGGCCGAGTGGGACGGCACTGTCCTCAAACTAGTACCTCAGATGGAGATTGTGGACACATTACGAGCCATGAAGGTATGAGCTCAGGTGTATGAAGACCTTCATAATTCTACACTCCACTTCTTCAGTGATGTCACTTCCTCATTACAATCACGATTCCCAGGTGGACAATCTGCTGCTGATCGTGATGCAGTCGGCGCACCTGGTGGCGCAGCGTAAGGCCTTCCAGCAGTCCATGGAAGATCTTCTGACCCTCAGTCGGGAACAGACGTCCAGCCAGCCCCTTATCGTCTGCGCCCTGGAACAACTCAAGGTGATGCAGACCTACATCTGTCTGTATATCTCTCTCTTTCTGTCTCTCTCTTTCTCTCTCTC
>JAZGTJ010018041.1:0-11662 GCA_036877575.1 Botia almorhae
AAGAACTCAAATTATTTAGGTTAGCATGTTGGCATATTACCGTTTATTATAATCTGGCATAAATGCACATTTTTTTCTGTTTCCAAAGGAATTTATTTAGCTTTATCTGTAATGAATCTCGCCTCCAAATGTACATAGCGAAGGTAAAACAACAGTTTTGGGATGCAACAGAAAGTTGTAACTTTATCTCCGCTTCACAGAGATTGTCTAGATATTTTAAACATAGACCCCGCCTAATATCCCATCAGCTGTTAAATGCTGGTTTATTTATTCAGGTGATTTTGAAAGGAGAGGTTATGTAAACCAGTCACTGTTTCCTGTTACAAAGCCTCCAGCAGTACCGATCATGCCGAGCAATAAAACATGAATGATTACACTGGAAGTTCATACCACACATCTGACTGTAAATAATCCCCTAATTTCTAATGCTGCATGTCATGAATTACGTACTCAAAGAGGCTTCATACATTGCTGTGGTACTTCATTATGGCCATTAATATTTCCAAAAAGTGGGTCATAAATCTAATGTCAGACTGTGGAATCATCAGAAGAGTATTCCTGGAATTCGCTTAGAAATTGCTACAATCGCACCAGAGTTAAAATAACTATATACACAAGTCAGTTCTGTCAATGTTTCTACGAAGCCTAGTTTTGCCCTGTAATGGCTTCCACCCCTGACAAACCCACTGTGTTACTGATTCAGTAGTTTCTTAATGAGCAAACACTTTCTTCTCTCTCACTATGCTGAAACAGGATAAAATGCAGCGTGCCAGTTTCTCAGCTTCCCTGTGTTGTCTTTCTAGTCAATGGCACTGTGCTCCAGGCGTGAGCTTACCCAAGACGTCTACAGCACAGACCACAAATCCACTGCAACAATAGTGTGGGAACAACACAATGCTCATTCCCCTTTAAGCCGCAGACAGGAGAAACACTCAATAAGTTTAACTGTCAGTGCACCATCTAACATTTATATAACCATGCAAGGTATCCTTACTGATTTTCTTCCACTGTCTCTATGCGGGACACCCAGGTATTGCTGATTTTTTTCTCAGTGAATGATCATCAGATATTTGTTGCATATTCATATATGGACATATTCAAGTATGTCCAGTTAGAAAGCTAAATAAATAAATTCATTGTCCCATTAGGTTACTAGTACTATTTGTGTTTTGTATTATAAAAGCTTATGTTGATAGAACGTTTGAAAAAATATTATTGTGTTTTAGCGTCTTTTATATTGTTATCGAGCACTGATATTAAAAAATACAAATGAGATTGTTAATAATAAAAGAATAACTGTCTCCTGAGGATATCGTTTTACAAATAAAATGACGTAGACATAATTAGTTGCTTCGAGTTACTGTCTTTATTTTCTGTATTGCCTCCCTCGCCACATACACACACATCACCGAACAAGTTTCAATGACGGTAAGAAATTTAAGGTAATTTTTAAGTACAGTTATCTGGATGCATGCTAATTTTATAACTCTTGGCATGTTATGACAATTCTTAATAGAATTAAATAGGCTACGGTGCGTGAAATATCTTTGATATTATATTTTTAATAGACAAATATTGTAGCCTTTTTTGCGAAGATTACCAATTAACTAGTTGTAAAACTAAATTCAATATACACAAAATGTCAAAACAGTCCAACAACTATTTCCACTTTTTCGACCCTTAAGAAAATGACGAACTGATGACGATGAACTGGAAAGAGCACGTGTAGTGTAACAGGTTTATTACGTTAACTTGGTTGGTAGTATGTCTATAATGTGGCTGGTTTCTGAACCAAAATGTCTTATAATAAATTACACAACGTAGGCTGCTTTGAAGAAACAGTTGGTGTCCATTTTCACTGGCCTGTGGTCTATAGTGAATGGTCTATGCATGATTTACAGCCATTTAACGATAGATTTTCACACCCATGTTTTGTAGGTCAAAACATACAATCCAGACATTCATTTCAATCAAGACGTTCATGTATACTGAGCATTCTAGCACCTGTAGGTATACTGTATGTCATAGTGGGTTAATGGTAGCTTATATGAGACCGCACCAGACGCGTAACTTAAAAAGAATTTAATCAGTCGTCTAAGTGCCCAACGTAACAATTACACGTTGCCCTTTCCAAATAACCGGGGGAAATATGAAATTGTGATAACAGCCACCACGAGAAACTACTTGAAGTTTAATTTAATGGTCCGATAAACCTGGCAAAATGTATTGATGATATATACGACGTTTATTTAGTGTATTGTAGCCAATGATGCAGTTCATGACGTTATTAGGCATTATTCAAAAATCTCAGTCGGTTTTGTCATCTTTTTGATTATACAGGTTTTTGGTCTGTATTCGTAAAACGAAGTCTTTAATAATGTTCTAAAAAGTTTATTTGATTGTTCACTAATTCACTGTGTGTGATTTGTAAACCTCAAAATCTGCGATATTGTTGTATTTGTAGTATCCTTTTGTAGACCTCTTTTGAACACCAACCTGAATTAATTAATTTTTTTATAGAATTTATATAGGCTACCTAGTCTACACATCAGGCTGCCCGTTTAAACTAGAATGGAAACCTGAAAATACGTTGATAAATAAAAACACGAAACGTATCTTTCGTTTAACACTTGATGACTACAATAAGCGATAATGCAAAAGGCCTCACCATAGCACTGGATAAGTGCGCCGTTCTGGTGTAGTTTGCTGTCTTCTGGTGGTGTCTGACATGCGGCTCTCTGCATAAAAAGATGATACTTGTTATAAATGCTTTCGGCTGTGATGTCCTCCATTGACTGACACTCCTGTTGGAAAGGACTCCGCGGCTTGTCCCCGTAAGGTTGACCTTTGTCGGGCAGGAAAGTGGGGATGTATTTCGAGTCGCTTGGCTGGAAAGTGTTATAAGGGCTGGCCTGCTTGACGCTCTCTTGCCCTGATGATGGTGAATAATATGAATCCATGGATGTCATGTCACAGTACGAGACGCACGTATCTGCGTTCATACTGAGAAAAAATATCCTGACTTTTTTGCAAATCTAAACGTCACCCTCGCTCTCTCATTCAGAGACGGGCATGCGCTTTCTCACACCCACAGGACGACAGCTGGAGTTAGTTAAAATAATTCAGATGTTTTCCAGAGACTAGGCAAAGCGAATGCTAAAAAGACGCTTGAAGGTTAAGACAGACAGAGATCTGCTTGGATGTTGCCCCGGTGTGTGAGTTAGTGGCAGATGCGGTGGTCCCGTTATGATAAGAGGCCAGTGCGACGTGAGGGGATAAGCTCACACGTGGAAGACACAACGTATGACAGTAATGCAATTAGGGACACGACTGACAGAATATGAGGACAAACAGAGCAAGAGAAAGGAGCAAGTAAAGTCGTTTTGTTTTACCAATATTAACTTTCCAATTCCAATCTGTAATACAAAAATGATCGTTGCAATACTAACGTTATTTCATTAACTACTAATGATATGGTATGTAAGTTATAAAAATCACATTTCAAAATTAAGCATCTGTAACGTTTTACAATTATGTAAGTTTAGCATTTAACCAAATAGTTGTTTGTCAAGGACAAACACAATTACTTTGTTTAGCAAAAGTTAAACAAAATTTATTAAAGAAACTGTTAACTTAATGAGATCGGCAGACCCTTTCAGATATGCCAAATACCTTCACCAAGAGCGTATTTAAAGCTTTTCAAATTATAGGCAAATGATTATTCCGCAGAATCAAATATATTTATTTTATTCGAATAATAGATTACATCAATTGATAAAAATAGTAACAAAGAGTTTCGCACGGATTTAAACTTGCAGTTGAGTAAAGTTGACACAGCTGACATACTAATGTTATTTGTTTGCATTCAATATGCTGAGTGGATTTGTCTGTAATAGCCTAAATTTTTAATGATGCATTTCAGCGCCTTTTTGCAAGACGTTACCGCATTTTTTGTGTTATGTATTTTCTAAAGTACATACAAATACAACTAAAAATTGAAGTACAAAATTATGTGTTTTGTGTTAAACAAAATTGCTACATTTGGTCAAATCATACGATAAAACAGACTTTTCATACTATAATAGGTCATTAATGTTAAGTAAATGTACATGAAACAAGTAAATGAAACTTTACAAGGGGCCAAGATACTGTTTTGTTTGGTTGCATTTTTAAATTTTAAAGCTTTTTAACTTTAATCTAATTTATTAATTTTGAACTTTGTAATTATTAATTTTTTTGAAATGGCAATTCATTGAGTGTGACTGATTTAGTTCTGTTTTTAATTTTCTTCTTAAAGTCTTTGAGACAAAGGGCTTTCCAATTGTTTGTCCTTATTTCAGTGCAGTACATTTTAGTTGAAATTCTGTAGGTTGTAATTCTGCAACTGTAATTCAACTGTTAAAATTGTAGTGTGCAGTAGGTTACAGATCATTATAGAAGTTTCTCAGTTGTCTAAAATTTACATTAGCAAAATGTATTCATTAGCTCACTTTCCTCCTCTTACTAGCACCTTTCTTGTGTGTTAAACTTTAGACAGACTGTATTCACATAGTATCTGAAAAAGGTGTTTTCTAATCTAATGGTTGATTTTTGGTTTTCACACTGTAAGTTAACACTTTATTAAAAGCTGAGAAAAATCTTTTTGACTGACTTTGTCCTCCGTGTTATTAAATACAAAATCAACAAAAGGATGATTGTAATTACATTTAATACTTAATACTCGTTTAAAAAAATGGAGATCATTCCATATTAGTGAGCAAAGCCTTAAGACTATATATGTATGTCAAAAAAAATCTTTGTCCATCAAATTCCATCACTGACATTCCTGTCACTCTTGTAAATTATAATGCAGAGAGAGTTTCCCCTGGAGTCCAGATCCAGGTCCAGCCTCAGACTGATAATTACAGGAATGTTGGGAATTTGTGACAGCAGTAGAAAGTGGACGAAAAAGTAAGTTTGTGTCTAACACATCACAATTGTCTCAGTTTTTTATTGTCACTCTTTCATAAGTCTGGATATAATTGATTTTTTCTTTTCAGTTTTGAGTTTGGTCTGATTACAATATTTTATTCAAGTGACTTCTGTATATCAAAATGACGCTCTAAACAAATAGCCACATTGCAATATATAAAACACATAAAGTGAATGTTGCCTTGCAGTATAGAGGTGCATGAAAGCATTTCTGTAATTAAATTCACACAAGACTCCATCATCTGATGCACTGATAGAATTAAGCAGATATCTAGAAGAGAGTGGAAAGGACCAGTGGCTGTACAGATCTCTAATTAAATATGAGAACCAGAAGAGGAAACTGCAGTACTCTTCCAGCTGAACGCTGTCACTACATGCCATTACAAACATTTGTTTATGGTATTTTTAATTAAAGAAATTGTAAAAATAAGAATTACACTGAATCTCTATTCCAGGTTTAGTTATCATAAAGTGGGCCGTTACTGTTACAGATACTGCAACATCCATTTCAGAAATTTACTGTTTATGACCAGTTTCACATGCTGTAGAACTGCATGCGTTATGGACTATACACTATTTTTTAAATGTCATTTGCAATTTGTAAAGCACTTTTTGTAATGTAAATGGATAATGTAAACTGATGTAATTATGCTAATTGTAATTAGTTTGTGTTCACTGGGCAGTTTATATTATCTTTGGAGATTTCAAAATGTCTGAAGAATGCAGATCTGAACAACTGAGGGACACAAGAAATATGGACTGGAGCATGATGCTGACTGGAGCTGTCAGCAAGAAGCCCTTAACTTTATCTTCAGGAGATTCCTCATTGAAATGTATTCCTATGATGTGTATTAGATTTGAACAAGGTCGAAATTGGAACATGATCATTCTGAAAACATATTAAGAGTAACTATGTGATCTAAGAAGAGTTTAAGATTTTGCCAATGTGATGCAAAGTTATTTTATTTGTTGCTTGTCTACCTGGGAGATTTCTCCCTTGAGGTATCATAGTACAGAGGTCAAACACAATTTTCCACTTGCTTTAAACTTCAAGTAAATCCAAGTCCACCTTGATCAAAACCAGCCCTCTGAATCATCGGACCATCCTGATTAACCGCAAGCCTTTGTGTTTTCACCACAGGCTGCAGTAATTATATATGCAGAGCTATTCTACATAAACATGGCAGCAGATTTGGCTGCATACGAAACAAACTCTCAGCTGACATGAACAACTCATTACAAGTGACCTGAACAGATTAAAAACACTCACTGTCATTTTTATGAAATACAATCATAAACTTGAGGTTAAACTAAATTCACCTCCTTGATTTTGGCTCACATGTTTCAGCCCTGAAACTTCTCCTTCATTGTTACCTGTAAGGAATTCAATTCTCAAACTGAGGTCCGTCTCAAACAGACAGGGGTTCTGAAAAAAATCATATTAATTGTAAATCTCACTGCAAAACCATGGCAAAAAAATGTAACAGCAACTGCTCACTGCTTTGCCTGAATTCAATTTCTCCAAAGATGTTCTTAGCCTTTAAATCAATTGGCAAAACAAAATTTTAAAATTAAAAATCAAATCACCATATATGATATAATAATAAACTATTGACCAAAAAAATGCAATCTTTTTTCATTTTTTTAGTTTTTCAAAATTTTTCAAAATATAAGAATGTAAATTTGGGGGTGGAGAGACTGGTTTATGTCATTTGCAATACTTTGTATCTGGGATGGTTGGGGGCCGGCATATATTTTTAAATACAACACCATGTGTCATATACAGTATAACTTTACCAGTTTGTTACGCTAGATATGGATCATTTACATTTATGCATTGGCACACACTTTTATCAAAAGCGTCTTACACTGTGTTCGGGTTATAGATTTGATCAATATGTGTGTTCCCTGCATGGGATTCGAACCCACAACCTTTGTGCTGCCAACATTAGATCAAGCACATTGTTTACAGAAAGTCCATTTCATGCTTCATGTTTCTCATAGCACTTCTTCAGGTGGTTCAGCAACACTGACCGCTGGGTCTGAGGTCACACTGAAGCAGGAACAGAGGACCTTCTCAACCCGTAATTATCTGGAATGTCCTGACAGAGACGAGACTGAGGCTCTTTCATACCCTAATGAAAATCATACTGCCTGTCTTTACATAGAAAGACACTTACACAATTCAACAGGATGTGTAGAGGGAATGACAGTGGGTACGACACGTACACATGTTTCACAATCAGTCACATTTTTGTGCACAAATATGAACGCTTAATTCATCTGTTCATTTTTCACTCCGTCATTTGTCATTTATTTCCAGAGGCTTCAGGAAGTGCTTATGTAACAGTTCCAGGAAGTGTAAACTAGGTCTGAATATGTCTAAATAAGGTCACAGAATGTACGAAAGCATCCATTCTTACGTATGAACCTAAGAGTTCAACACAAGTATGCAATGAAGGGACAATGTGTACTTGTGGTGTTTGAGTACACAATAGTTCAGAGAATTTAAAATGGAAAAATTGCTTTATCCAAAGCGATTTACATGGTACATGTTTCAGTTTTTGTGTTGCCCGGGAGTCAAATGTCCTTTGCACTGCTAGCTATCAGCTGGAACCCAGTGAAGGATCTAAAGATCTGTGTTTCGTAAAAGCAACCTGTGGGAGAACTGGATTATAGACATACACTGTCTCCTCAGTTTTTTGGGGGTGAATGGTTTTTAAAGCCACATGACTCAGGTTAAAGCTAAATATTGAAGACAAAAGACCCTCTCAAACACTTTTTGGACTTTAGGCCTTAGGCTCAAGTGCCCTGCATACTGCTAGCTTATTGAATTACAGCTAATATCTCAATTTATATCACATGGCGAAAGAAGAAAGCTCTTCAGCCATTCCTTTGGCTCACAAACGGTGCCTTCAGTCTGATTTGGATGATAAGTAAGAAACTCAGTGTTGGACTGCAAGTGTTCTGCTCTGCGTTTAAATATCTTGACGTTGACTGTGGTGGATGATAACTGTCTTATTGTCAGTCTGTTTAGGATCAGCCTGTTATGTCGTTATTATATGCTACCGAAGGTAACAATAACGTTTATGAAGGTGGACAGAATTTGTCATCTTGACAATGGAAATTTACTGTGGCACAACTAAACCTTCATTGGACTTGTTTGCCAGAGCAGAAAAGGATTATGGGATATAGCAGCAAAGCAGTGAACGCATAAAAGCAAGAATGTAGTTCGGTGGACTAGATAGTCTCCTTTAATTCGGCAAATGCAGTTGTATATGTAACAGCTAACATGAGTACTTTGGTTCGTATTATGTTCAGAAATGCTTATTCTTTAAATAATACTTTGAGTTTCTAGACCCATGTGGACATATCCAAATGTTATCTTGGGAATTAAAATTTTTCTAAATTTATCTCTTTGTCCTTTTGCGTGAATATTTTCATCTTTGTGTGTATTTTCAAACCTTACAATGCGAGTACTAATTCAAAACTACAGCAACCACATGTATGTGCGGTTTTGCATTTGTGTGTAAGGCTGGCACACATCTACACACATTAGGGCAGAGTGGTACATACAAGTTTTAGAACATTTATTGTAGGAAAACATTCAACTATTTACATTCTGCAAAGTCCTTATAGCGAGGCTGCATGAATACAATTCCCATCACATGCTTCCAGACCCCTCTGAAAGTCAACCATCTCAATGCTCAGATTAGTGCTGTTTTCATCTTATTGAAAGCAGGCCTGTTATGGGAAGAGCAATTACTGAAAGAAACTGGATCAGACTCAAATACTGTATCCAGACTGTTGCCATTTCCCATCACCTACCTGAACAGAAAATGGTCCCAGGCATCCCAGCATGTGTGCATGCCAATGGGAAATTTGTTGGTTTTCCACTGACATAACCTTTCTTCTCACATCAGTCCAATTAACATGACTGACCGCTTGTGTTCTTCAAAGATGACATAAGATGCTTTGTAAGATTTAATTGGTTCTGAATATGTATATGTATTTTGAATTCTTTAGATATTGGTTTTCAAACAACATGCACTACACCCATTTGCACTCCCATTTGTTTTTCCATTCACAGCCTTGCATTGCCCATGTACAAGTACAGCCACTATTCCAGTGGTCTCAAATGATGAATTATAAGAAATGATGATTGATCTCTTAGCTCAGTATATGTTGCTTCACAGCTCATCAACTGATATGCTTTTTGTTTGCATTTTCTTATTATTTATAGATACACTTTTCCTGCTCTTTCACTGTATTGTGATGTCATGCCATTGCCCCATAAAAATGATACTCTATATCTTTGTATTTATGTGATGATTTGGTCTGTTAACTATAAATCATCGACTCCGAGGATGGAAAAGGCTGTAAAGTTAACAAGGCTGTGAAAAGGGCTGATTCTGTAAACAATTATGTATTGTGCAAAATGTAGTATGGCAACGTACATACAGATGAACACAATCCATCCAGATTTTGGTATCGCACAGAACTATGGAGTTAAATCGGAGTCAGAAAGCTGGAGTTAGATGGAATAAATAATGGATTGCAGAACGATCCGGGGATAATGGAAAACATTTCTTCCCGGTGTTAGACAAGGTTTGGTTTAGTGATGTTTTATCGCCCGTTTGTTTATCCCAAATCTCTTTTTTCTTAATATTGACCTTAGCCAGTTTTCTCACAATCCATTTAGCGTGTTATGCTTTGTTAAAATGTTTAAAAGTCACGCAAAAACATTTTGCCTCGTCACCCACATATGCAGAATAATACCCAAGTGGTTTCCAGACAAAAATAATTGCTCCAAAGAACAAATATGGATCACAATGGGCACATCAATATGTAGTTTCAAAAGACCATGTGACAGCACCTTTGAACACAGCATAGTCAGTTTTATAATGGACTGCAGATGCACATGTGGATTCTCTGTGTTCTCTGTATTTTCCATGCTCAGATTTGTGAGTTTTAAAAGATAGTACCGCTGCTATGTATCTTATCCTTTTTAAGAAACGTTCGGCTGAGGTTTGAGCTTGAGAAGTTTTGAAGTTTAGTTCTATATGCAAATATAGCATCCACATGAAATTAGACATGCTTTCCTCATCAGACTGGAACTATTTGAGTCTTCAGTCCTAAATTGCATGTTGCCCCATAGATGGATTGTGTCTCCAATCAGCTGCTCAGATCTGATAGAGCCTTCAAGCTTAAAACAGCTGGACACCAGACCTCTATGACAATGTCTTTATCCGCATAGCACTAATATGGAAGCCTTTGTAGGTGATGCACCAGAGATCCGATTCAAGTCCAGCAAGGCTGAAACATTTTCAAAGAGTCTTTGTGGCTCAAATGCTCATATGGGCCTTCAGGCCTTTAATCTTTGCTGTCAGTCAGTGTCTTACAGAAGAAGCTCCAGTTGTGGGTCAATCTGGTCCAGAAACACTCACACATGGGGAACATTTTAGAATAACTTACTCCAGAAACATGTAAAAGCCATTGATGGAATAGAAGAAGCTTTATGTCCCGTAGTAAATCTGAATCAGCATCTATCCTAATAAATTCTTATACTATACACAGTGATTTTATATACACCATACATATGTTATAGCCCAGACCATCCATCCGTAGTTAATGTAAATAAATATCATATTTATTTATACTACATATATCATAATACTACACATGTATACTGATTTGTATTACAGGTGTATTTTAGTATATTTTCTCATATAATAAATGAAGAAACTATGGCTATCAATTAAACTGGCACCTGATGTCCGTTAAACTGGCACCTAAACTGGTAAACTTTCCTGCAGAGTTTGGCTCCAACCCTGATCAAACATATCTTAACAAGCTAATCAAACCTTTTTAAGATTACCATAAAGTTACAGGCAGGGGAATTCGATCAGGGTTGGGGCTAAACCTTCCAGAAAAGCAGACCTCAAGGGCCAGAGTTGAGGACCTCTGCTCCATGGGCGTGAATATCCACTTTTTTGGATCTTTGGCGCCCCCCTCTGTTTAGTTAACGGAGTAATGTCGAGGATAAGGAGCTCCCAGGCCGTTTCCATTGGCACGGTGGTCTGTTTTTAAACTTTCAAAGGAGTAAGTAGAGACACATAGGCTAGCAGAGATGGTCCAACAAACAAAAAATGCCCACAGTGTATGTGCTTAGTGTGAGCGGGACAGGCTGGTGAAGGGGCACATTCATCAGTGTTAAGGTAAGATTGGCTCAACACTGCATCTGTTAAAGCTCAGCAACAGGACTCTTTCAAGCTAAGCAGTGAGATGGAAAACTTGTTACCTCTGTTTTGAACTTGTGGCTTTCAGATTTATTACTTTGTCATGACAAGGGTTGGTCACTTTTTCCCACTGCACAGGTCCCCTGAACCCCATGAACCACTGCAAGATAGAGGTGTAGATGTGTATATGTACACGCCAGGTTAAGACCTGAGGCCTGGAGCACAAATGCAAGCAAAGGGGAATTCTGCAAGAATACATTTATTATATTATATTTTAGGGGTGTATACAGTATATTAATGGGTTGAGTGCCAGTGTTGTAGTGTGCCATATCCTTATCTGTTTAAATGTGTATTGTTTAATTTAAGTTTACCTTAAGTTGGGGACAAATACTGAGTATTAATAAAAACAAGGGATCTTAAAAGAAATAGTACAGCTTGTTTAATGCTTTTCA
>JAZGTJ010018042.1:0-11661 GCA_036877575.1 Botia almorhae
ACTGGCTGCGCAGCGCACCATCATGCTCCAGTGGCTGATTAATATGCAAATAATCAGCCGATGGAATGATAAATGGGAGTCAAGCTGTGCGTGTGAGTGCGGGACCGATTATGATGAATAGCACTTGCTCGCTGTCCTACTTAAAAAATCCTTTCTCTGTCATTTTTACCGCAAATTAAGCCGAGTAATATATAGACATTATAGTGATGAGTTTAGCTGGAGAAGCAAAAGGTGGGTAAAAAAATAGAAAATTATCGACTATGGAACGATGCTGTTAGCTTAAACATAAATGTAAATATCAGACCGCCATCTAAAACAGGCAGAATTTAGGACATTTAAGGATTTCTGACACACAAACATAAGTTTAATTTTAGTTCATTATTTATTCGCACAGTGGTTTTTAACTTCAGTTAAGTTTCAGTTGATGAATACGTTTTAGTTCATTTTTATTTTTAGAAAAACGATTATTTAGAGTCTGTTTGGGAGTGTTGAATTTAGTTTATTTTTTTAATAATAAATGACAAACATTTTACAGTTTATCAGTTAATGTCCTCAGCTAGTTTTTGTAATAGTGTATATATGACATAAGAACGTACATCCGCACACACTCATTTATTCAGTAAAATGCCAGTGTGAATGGTTGAGGCTAAAGTGTGTTTAAATGAACTGGCCAAGCTTGAACGATTTGGTAGATAATCTGAACAGCAGGCTCCATAATGGCCCGAGCTTTAGAGGTCTGTAATGGGCTCCTTTCTTCCAGCTGCCCTGTTCTGCGCCTCCCAGCTTTCAGCACGAACACTTAGCACTGAGCTAATGCACCTCAGCGGAAAAAACCTAAAAATGTCGCGACAGAGAGAGAGTACGAACGAGGGTTTAAAAACTGGATTTTTTTTAATGACAAAGATTGATTTAGGTCAAGCGACTGATATATGCCTCAAATACTCCGATTTATAGTGGGGGAAGAGCCTGCCATCGCTTTAAAAAGAAAGAAGTGTGGTCTGAGCTAAGCCATGCGGAAAAATAAAAGTAATGAATGACTTAGAAACACAGGAAATGAAAGAGAAGGGAACTCACTGAAGGTAAAATGAAGGAATAGTTCCCCTAAATAATGTTGTCTTGTTTAAACTAGTGTGCTGTTATATTTTCAATAGAATGTGCAACTTTTAAGAATCTTCATATAGATGTTTTACAGAAAAGGACTTAGTGACCAGATGCTGCCACGTGTCTAAGAGGTAGTATACAAGTTGTAGCACCATATACAAGTAGTAGCGCCATACAAGTAGTTCGTACAATTGATGTGCTATATTTTAAGTTGTTTTGAAAGCTTAGAGCATTCAATAGCACTGTGTGACAAACAGATGGCAATTTAAGTCAGGCCATAGATTACATAATCGATGTCACTGGGCTTTCAAAAAATCATGATGCATCTGTATTATTTGATTTAAGGCGATTTGATTTTTATTATTATTTGATTTAAGGCTGTTTTGTGACAGCCTGTTGTCACTGTGAATTTTCACTGTATTCAAAAAGTCAATGCAAAGATCCTAAAAAAAATCTTTTGTGTGTTACACAGAAAAATAACAGAATGCGTAGTAAGGGTGAATAATGTCAGAGTTATTATTTTTGTGTGAACTGTCCCTTTAAATACTACTTGGACATAGTTGCGACGTTATACCACACAGTGTCCTTCCTGTTCACTGTCTGTTGTCCTCTGGCAAGTGTCCTGTATATTACCTGTCCTTATTGACCCTCATTAGGACGGCACACTCAGCCGGGCTAAAACAAGCTCTCCTCCAGGGTGTGTGGGTGTGTATGTGTATGCATAGGTGTGTGTACGTCTTTGCAGCAGTGTGTGTATGTGTGTGTGCGTGAGTTGAAGAGCACCCCATGACCCTCATCAGTCTCTGCAGATCCTCTCCTGAATGTCAGCCTGTCCTTGCTATCGTCCAATCAGAATCCGGTTAAGATTAGAGCGCGCTAAGGTGGAAATGCCTCATTCGAATGTTTTAGGCCTTATGCGTTCGAATTAAATGAGATAGGACCTGTTGTGTGTGCATATGAGATGCAATCCCATCATGCATCACAATTAGGGGCAGACAGATGTGAGCTTTGATATCTGTGCCGCTTATTCCAGCTCAGTGTGTGTGTGTGTGTGTGTGTGCTGCCAGCATTAACCAGCTGTGTGTCCAGATGTGGCCACCCCTCCCATTTTCTCTCTCTGTCACACACACATATACACACACCGGTTACTCGCAGCATATCACAGGAACATCCTGTCATTGCTGCTTGTGTCCCCAAAACACCTCCTACCTCCCCTCCCACGCACATGCACACACACCACGCCGCCAGTCAAACTGTCACCAGGCTGTGTGTGGTTTTGCTGCAGATCTGATATGACTGGCTGCTCCCCGCCTTGAGCACCCTGCTCTCTGCCCGCTGTGTCCCCCAGCTCGGCAGGCAGCTAATCCAAACTGACGCTCCCTCTCGATGCTCTCTTTACCACCAGCACTGCGCTGCACTGCCACAGCCAACCAAAGAGTCAGGCAGAAAGAGAGGAACGGATGGGACATGAAAGAGAAGACCCAGCTTACAGACAACGTTCTCAGAGTTGTTAGTGGAACGTTTTAAAAACATTACAGGAATAAATAATGTCAATACATAATACCATTTTTAGAACATTAAAAATAACATTTTTAAAGTTTATTTTGTTACTTAATGGAAATGTTAGGGAAATGTTCATATAACCTAAAATTGTTAGACTGTGAGTATTAGAGGAGAAGAGGGTGCATGTGTTTAGTGAAAAGCTGTGCTAACAAGAGGTTGCGAAGAAAAGAACTAGTTACCCAAAAATGACAATTTTGCCGTCATTTACGCACTTGTTGTGTGACTTTCTTCTGTGAAACATAAAGTAAGATGTTTTGAAATCTGTGAGCTCTTCATTTGACAGTATAGTCATGACCAAAGGCTATTAAAATCTGAAAAGGACAAAAAAGCATCAGAAAAATAGTCTGTACAACTTCCAAGCCTTCTGAAGCTACATGCTAACTCAGTGTGAAGAGCGGACAGCAATTTCAGCTGTCAGATCTCATTTGCTAATACTTGGAGCTTTGCGCCCAGTTGCAAGGCTCATGAGAACCAATGGCGTTTGGTTCCATTGATGTCAAGACACGTTTAGATCCACCATGTTAAAAATGCTGATGTGCGAATGATATCTGAGGACTCAGTGTCTCACACAAAACTATTGTTATGGTTTTACACTAAAACACACAAATCATTTTAAGTACTTATACATCTAACACGACACATGGATGAGTGGATAATGGTAGACTTTTTTTTAGGCTTTTTTTTTGGAACTTTTGATCTCAGAACATCAAAGTACAGAACATACACTTGTTTCTCTTCCTCAGTAATTTATTTGTCCTTTAGCTGGAAGAGAAGCTGTGACTTGGCATGACAAGACGCATCTGTCACAGTCCATCACTTCCTGTTACTAAGCAGGAAGACTTTGCTTGGGTTACTGTTTTACTGTTGGGCCGCCTGCTCCACATTTAGTCAGGCTTTCATTTTAGGCCTTCTGTTGACAAGTAATTCTCAGCCAGCGAACAAGGTCACGTTTTGCCTTGGCTAAATATCTTAATTCTGTTCCCTTTTGTTTCCATAGAGATGTCTCCGAAGACTTCGGCTAGCTGCAGTCCTGCCCCAGAATCCCCTTTAAGTTCGGCTGAGGAGTCGGTTAAAAGCCAGCAGGAGGAGCAGATGTGCCGATCGTCCATCCAAGAGCCCAGCGAAACGTCCGAGTCTCAGCCCAGCACTCCCCTACCGTTACCTCTGCCGGGTCACGCGGGTCTCAGTATACAGGAAATGGTGGCGATGTCCCCGGAACTGGACACGTATGCCATTACCAAGAAAGTTAAAGAAGTTCTCACGGATAACAACCTCGGTGAGTGTTAAGATTCTGTTAAGAGTGCTGGAATTGTGACCCAATGGAGTCTGGAGGAAACTGAGTGATGAGGAAATCTGGGCTAGAATCAATTTCATGTGCAGAATGATACAAGCTCTGAACTACAACTTATCAGGCTAGACAGCATTTTTAGATGGTATATAGATACAATAGATATTAAAGGCCAAATTTTATGGGTTCTTCCAGCATAGTGGAAAATCATCCAAGAAGGCAGATGTTGTTTATGTTTTTATTTCATTCAGTACTGCAAAATGTTGTTAAAATACCACCATCTTATAAAGAACTGACTGTTCTATATGTAAGTGAGAATTATAAAGGGTTAAAAATGCTTCCTTAAAAGGTAGCTGCCTATAAAGACAGCTCGTTAGGTTTTGGAACAGAGCTCCAGTATTTAATAAAACTGTTACTGTTAAAGCTACACTATTTTAATATATACATTTGGTAATGCCTTCATCATAATAATTTATACTGTTTTATATGATACGTTATCCATTTCCTTTTTATGGGTGTGTTGCAATTCGTATAATAGTGTTGGCACACTAGAGGAGATGTGGAGGACGTGTTGCACTTAATAGCTGTCCACAGACTGTCTCGATGTCCCTGCTGTAATTAATGAGAGGTCGAATGATAATGTCACACTGGACACGGCTACTGTCTCCTTCACGCTGACTGTTGTCCTGATGTCCTCCCACAGTTTTGGTCCAAAACGCTAGTGCTTAGCTAGCCTCAGATGTCTTTGTGAACTTTGTCGAGTCACTTCACACTTTCTATTTTAGAGTCATGCGAACACACAATATAACAGGTTTTGGGAAATATGGATGTATTTTACAGAAGATAGACTCTTTCATCCCTCGTTTCTCTGAGATCTTGTCTCAGGAGCATCAAGGATTTGTTACGCTCTGTAGTAGAACTGACCTGTATAAAGTTCAGAATGTAAAGACAGTTGTGTTCAGAAGAGTCTTCAGGAGAAGCAGAAGAAATCTTCAGGGATCTCACGCTTTTGTTTTACTCTGGGGAACAGTTCCTTTGTGAACATCGAAGGATCACATTTTTTGTCAGAAGAATTCAGGTTCCTTTTATGTATGGTGGAGAAAAAGTCATTGAAAACGTAAGCAGCCGTTGAAAGCTGCTTGAAACCTTTCTTGCCTTGAAGGTTAAAAGCAAAATCAGCAGACTTTGTTTGATCAAACTTTCATGGCACAGTGCAACAAAAACATGGATTATTCAATGACTTTTACACTTGACTGAATGTAACGCATTATTGTTGCTGTAAAAGCCAGTCAACCCAGCTAAATGTTTTCAGAACATTGGCTAACGTTCTCTAAAAGTCCTCAAAGTTATCAAAAACATTCTTGCAGTATTGTAGAACCTTTTTTAATGTTATATATTATGCATCCAAAACATGATTCAAAAGTTACTTGAATGTTTTAAAAACATTAAAAAGGTTTGAATAATGTTCCTGTAACTGAGCAATAACAATACAACCTTTAAAAAACTTTTAAAACAACATGTTACTTAATGGAAACATTAAGGAAACATTCTTACAACCTAAGAAGATCTGGGAAGATGATCACCACCATGTTAAAAATTAAATACTGCTTTCCAGAATGTCAAGCTACTAGTGTTTGTTGACCAGATTCAACACTTTACTGCTAATCAGTATGACTGTGCTACCAGATGGTCAACTCTGTTGATGTTCAGATGTCAGCTGTGCCACACAGATCTGTTATTATGACAAATGCATTTGTTTGTGTTTTCTACACAGGTCAGCGTTTGTTTGGTGAGAGCATCCTGGGTTTGACGCAGGGCTCCGTGTCTGATCTGCTCGCCCGGCCCAAACCCTGGCACAAGCTCAGCCTGAAGGGTCGAGAGCCGTTTGTTCGCATGCAGCTCTGGCTGAATGACCCGCGGAACGTGGAGAAGCTAATGGATATGAAGCGGATGGAGAAGAAAGGTACAGCCCACCACAATCTTCCTTCAATCAAAGCGTCTGTTCTTGTCTGCTGGCCACACACCAGCAGACACCTGTTTGTAATTGTCTGTGTTGGTTTAGAATGTTTTGATTCCAGTGTTTATTAAATTAATTCACCCTCTGTTTGGTGTTTGTTTAGTTGGCAGTTCTTTTCAGGATGTTTGTACGTCAGCTGTCTGGCATGAAATGTTATTTATTTTTTTTGCTGTATAAGGAAGTCGTCTGTGTTTTTTTCTTTGTGTGTTTTTGATGCTGGAGCTGTGACATAGCGGAGCACATTTTGAGCCATGGTGCTCATGTAAATGCCGCTTGTTCGAATTCTGCCCCCCGTGTTTTCCATCTCAAATATATCCTCTGAATGCTACATGAAACCCAGCTTGTGATCACATAATGGCCATGAATTAAATAACTTATGATCCTAAATTAAGAAATCATAATCTGAACGGTTTTCTATTTCTATACAGAACTGAACGCTTGACTAGCACCCGTCCACATGACGTACCTGCTAATTATCACCAATCCTGTGTTTGTGTTTATCCCATATTGATTTCAGCCAGCAAAGTAGTTTCAGAAAACAATCTTCAAACCGCTGCGTCTCGTCAGCAAATCTCTCTTTAATGTGCAGAGATGTGCAAGATGCCAAAGATGCGCCGGTCGGGCGGAGGCAGGGCTGACGGGCCTGTTTGATTGCTCTTTTATTCCCTCTTTAATAGCCCAGATGTGTCCCCCGGCTGCCGAATCGGCTGCACATGCTCCGCGCGCCTCTCCGCTGTCTGGATTGATAAGGGTGGGAGATGTCAGTTTCGTGATTGGCTGTGACAGGCTGATGGCTCTGTGGGGCTGGCTTACTTAAAGTCCAGTGCACCCAGCGCTCAGCTGGCAGGCCTTTGAGCTTACAGCAGGCCAAGTGAACATTCCTGGAGTCATTAGGCCTGTTTAACACTCCTCTCGGGCTAAAAGTGACATTACTGGGGCTCTGTGGCTGATGATGACACTCATGATTTTGTTATGAGTCAGGAGTCGTAGTGTGTTCCTGCAAAAAAGGCAAAACTCGAGGGGAGCTCTTCATTAGACTGAAACGGGCTCGGCCATTTACCCCTTAAGCTGGCCGCATACTCGCTGCGGATGGAAAGCAACAGCTTTGCTGTCGTGTTCTCTCTCGATCTGCCTCTCTCCACCTCCTTGTTTCTCTCTCTGGCTTTATAGAATAGAGTGTGAGTTTGACCTCGGCGCTGGCTAGCAGCACAAAGCAAATTAGCCTTGCTTGGCCCGTTCGGAGAGTTTTGGCCACCAGCGGAATCTTTTAGCATTGCTGTTGCCCGTAACTTCTTCAGTAGATGCTAAAACACGATGGCAGTCTCGCACACAGCTCTGTGTACTGTGTTAGCTGTATTGTGCTTTTGCAATCAGTGTGTGTTAGAGTATTGATATTTATTTTTATTTTATTTGAAAATAACTGGTTGCTTTGTACTCAAAATGGTATTGCTACTTGAAATTAGTCTTATTGAATTGTAATATATTTCTATTGTAATAATAAGTCTCATAGTCTATCATACATTTCCCTATATATAATATTTTGTATAGAACAACTTTTTATAATATTATACTTATTTATAATATTACAAAAAATATATTTTCTAATTTTTTAGTATTTTTATTACTATCACTATTAAAGGCTGATGTTCAAATCCGATTAACAAAGACCTCAAGTCATGAAGCAATAATATTAGTTTTAATCAGAGACTGCCCCCTAGTGACTGCAGACAAGTACAGCAGTTATACAACATATAACCTGTAATTTTGATTGAACTAGTAGCACACATTTGCCCATAGATTTGTGTATGTATGTTTAAGTCCTTCAGAAATCTTTTGGCATATTCACGATTGTTTCAATATATGTGTTTTAGCCTACATGAAGAGGCGACACAGCTCCATTGGTGAGAGTCATTCACTGGACGGCGGTCTGACAGGAAGTGACCTCACTCAGGGGAGCAGTCCACAGCACCTGTCCCAGCAGCAGCAGCAGCAGCAGCAGCCCCATCTGAAGAAACCCCGCGTGGTTCTGGCTCCAGAGGAGAAGGAAGCTCTCAAGAGAGCCTACCAGCAGAAGCCTTACCCCTCTCCTAAAACCATTGAGGAGTTAGCAAGCCAGCTCAACCTCAAAACCAGCACGGTCATCAACTGGTTCCACAACTACAGGTACCGTGAGAGTTTATCCACCTAAATGTGCACCAACAGTGTGTCTTAATCAGGTGCAACATGTTTCAACCAGCAAAGAACATGTCTGTCTACACTGGAACAGTTCTAGCCAATAAGAACTAAATGGACCAATGGCTATTTTGGACCAATAAGATCTTGTTGTGAGACTGTTCAGTGAAGTCATGTAAAATTACTTCACAGTGCCTGTTTAGGACAGAAAATCAAATATATAAAAAACTAAACTGTTTTTATTGCGTCACACCTGGTTTGGACACAGTGTAAAAACATTTCATAATGCATGAAAGCACAGCAATCAGTTTAATTCTGTTCACTCCGCAGGTCGCGTATCCGACGGGAGCTTTTTATAGAGGAGATCCAGGCTGCAGCCGGTGAAGGTGGGTCCCCCTCAGCACGGCCTGGAGGGAAGTCTGGGGGTGAAGGAGACAACAGCTGTGATGGCACAGAGTCCGACAGCACCGCGGAGGGTCGACCAGGTGGGTCCTCTGGATCGGAGGAACGCAAGGGCTTTTTGGAAAGTCCCGGCCTCAGCCACAGAGATGAAGACGGAGAGGTAGAGTTCCCCAGCGCCTCAGGCACCAGCAGGCCCAGAGGCGGTATAATAGACAGTCTGTTCGGGATTTCCGATTCGGCATCCGTGACGTCAGCCTCCACAGCCCCTCTACGAAACCCAAAGGACAGCAGTCTACGCAAGAAAAAAGCCGCCAACCTCAACAACATCATCCACCGGTTGGAGAAAGCGGCGAACCGTGATGAACCTCACGAATGGGAGTTCTGAAAGGCTTTGAGCTGTTTTTATTCTCACTTATGTCCCTCACTGAGATAACCTGACCAGGCCTGGTGCACACACACCACCGGTAAAGGGTTTTAAGAAGTGTTTAGAAGTGTATGGGCTTTTAAGGACAAAAAAGGAAAGAAGTTTTAGTCTATTTTTTGTTTTTGTGAAGCACTTAACGGTCCTGCTGGCCACAGGGCTGTGACACCATTGGCTGATGGTGATGAACAGACACAAAACCGAAAAGCACAGGAGGGGGAGCGTTCCCACAAAATCTTTTCAAGAGTGGCGACAGTCACAAAAAATATACAATTTATCACGTCGCCTCTGTTTTTCACTGAGGCGTTCTCACCAACAAGCTGAATAACTGTTACGATAATTTATCAGTTCTCAAGACTTTGAGGAGTTTCCTCTTTTGTATGATGTAAACTTTGGCCGTCAGTGGAGACTAGTTTAAACCGGTTTACCCAAAGTCAAGCATTTTAAGAGCAAGCATTGGCTGAAGGAGCACGGTGGCACGGCCCACCCGTCTCTCCCTTGCTACCCAAGAGGAGGCCATCCAATGGCTATGCAACTCTAGTACATAATGGATTCCACTGCAGTGGAACCTGCATTATTTTCACAGTTCGGAAACTTCTCTTAAATGAGAAGAAAATCCTTTTTATAGCAATGAAGTTGCCACCAAGAGATTGCACAGTCAATTGACTCTAAACAGCACTCCTTTGAATTTTACAACACACCTTTTGGTGAGCCAATGGCCTAAAAGAAAAAATCGAAACACTTAAAAAAACAATATTTGTCCGGAATTCTCGTAATTAGGAACTCGCATATCACACGAAATTCATACTAACGATTGTTGTAACATCGACAAAATGGTTCTAATGGGAGAGAGGAGGAATTTCGTAATGCTAATTTGATAGCTAAACAATAGCTAAGTGTAAATTTTTATTGTTATTTAGGTCTCTTGTAAGGGTAGCGTTTGTTTATTTTTTCATAGCTTTAATCTCCTCCTCGGCTTACGTTTCTAAGCTTGTGGGAGGTCTTGTTTAATAAACGTCATTTTAGGCCAAAACAAAGACAGAAATAGTGAAAAAAGGATTTGTACAGTACTTTGAGTAAATATTCCTGACGAGATATTTTTTAAAGAGAATGAGCAAGGCTGATTTTTATCCTCTTATAATAGAACCATACATCAGAGACCTCTAACCAAGTTGGGTGGTTGGGCCCATAGAATTAAAATTCTAATCCCGTATCTATGGTGTTATAAATTCTAATTCTATGGTGTGGCCATGGGCCACTGCACTGTATGGGCTGGTCCTCAGCACCAGGGTACAGGACGCTTAGTGTCGCTCTAGTACAAACTCTAAACTTCAGGTTTTTCACCAGCTTCTACATTCACTGCTTACCTGCCGAAGCTTCTCATGGTGTCCTGAACAAAACCTCGTCCCAGACATAAAACACATTTATCCTCCAAACGACTGGAAAAACCGACCGATCTCATCTCACACCTCGAGCGAAATGGACATTTTGTCGTTTCTTTGACTTTTCCGTTCATATTTCTTGCTATTGACTAACATGCAAAAATAAAAAACGAGAGAAAATACATCGATTGTGAATGAAAAGCTCAACATTTAACATTAATAACTACAGGTGGAATCGGAAGCAAAACGCGTGTAGTCGTGCCATCTTGGGAAATCGTAAATCCGCTCGTGTCCAGTCGTATGCAGTTGGTTTTGTGATGCGTGCTTGTGAAAGAAATCGCAAATGGTGATGCCACTCGCTCATCTGTGTACAAACCAGAGTGTGGGGGTGTTTGTGTGTGACTAGAGCGATCTATATTTGTATATTACTACTACGCCACGGGCGGTGGAAACAAACACCTCCTCACGTCCCTAAGCTATTTAGCAGTCCTACAGCATATCACATAGTACCTTTAAGTTCTTTTTATTTACACACATAAGAAAAACTAATGGTAGATTCTCTTTTTTGTTTGTTTGTTTTGTTTGTTTGGTGTGGTTTGCTTATTTATAGATGCTGTCTTTTACATATTGATGTCTTATATTGTTGTATGTGCTCTTTTTTTGTAATGGAAGGGACTTTGAAAGGTCAGGTTACATATTTTTAGACAAATAGACTGCCGGCAGTATTGGATTACATTTAAATGATGTACTTTTGATACATGTCTATTGATTAATTCTGAAGATTATCATTTTGATTTTTGTTTTCATATATTTTACTGTCATTGAGCTGGATGAACACAGTTACTACATTGACAAAGAAAGCAGAACTATATGTATTGCATTAATGATTTTAATTAGTTAAGCTTTTAGATGTTTTAACACGAGAAGACTTTAAAGAAGACAATTCAAGATGAATTGTGTTTGGCTGTATTCACTCTTCAAAGGCAAACCAATGGATGCTCTTGAATCTGGTTTTCAGGTATAACCTGCGAGCGCTCTGAGATTACATTTATTATCGCAATCAAGCTTAGTCGCAACAATGAGCCAGTGAACAGCTGGTAGTTGAGTCACTGAATTAGCTGTCGCTCTGAGCTGCACCATGAGGAATTGGACTTTATTTAGTTTTATAGTTGGAATGAAATTCACTTGATGTTGTTTGGTAATCTTGCATTCAAATTTTACGCCGCTGAATTTCGGATAACAACGTCGGCTTAAAACTACCTTTGGCCTTTTTTGTGCGTGCCAATGAAAGATTCAAATCAAATTAGTCTCTTTT
>JAZGTJ010018043.1:0-11661 GCA_036877575.1 Botia almorhae
ACTCCAGGAAACAATATTGCTACCAACGGTGAAAACATGTTATGTATTAAGCACTTATAAACATTCCATTCATTCTGTCTTACAAGTTTTATACATCCCTGTTGTTTGATGTGTGGTGACGTGCCAGTTGGATTAAGGAGTTTACCGAGAAGCACTTGTGGTATTTAGTCACCACGGTTTTGAACCCCTATAAAGATCACAGATCTATAATGTTTACTCATTAATCTGCTGTCTGCTGACTGCAAATGAATCAGAGACAGACACAAAATGAAACGATTCGTAAGGTGACAAGAGACGGGATAAGACAATAGAAGCACAAAAAAAGGTCTGTCTGGAACGCAGCTGATCATAAAAGCAAAATGAAAAAAACTGAGTGAAACAGGCTGGTGTGCATTCTGCGAATGATTCAGTGATAAATAATGTTTCAACGCTGCCTGCCCAAATAAAACAATTGTACCTATTAAATCCCAATTAAATAACACTAAAATATATGAATGAAAAAATATTAAAATTGGTTATGCCTTCGTTTCACAAACTTTCATTCTTTGCATCAGAAGCCATGGTTGACATTAACATTTTTTAACATTAAAATTATATTTAATGTCAATTAATATTGATTAAATGTGTGTTTTTATTTAAATTAATTACAATTATTTAAATCACCTGACATGATTATGGGTGTGTTATAATCAAACCTTATTAAAATTTGTGACACAAGAAATGCACAAGTCAACAGTACACTATACAGCCCACTAGATGGCAGCAGTGTGAAAATGGAACTAAATCGTTTATGGCGTTTACTGAGGAGGGCAGACTACAGAAGTATATTCTACAAACAGCTCAAATGCTCCAATGACATATTTATGTGGGCAAACAGATGTGTAATAAGCTGGATAACATCAGGATTTATTTGGCAGGCTAATGTCAGGATTTATTGTGTGCTAATGACCAGCTGACTTTACATTACTACTTAAGTGATGATTAATTAAGACTAGCGATTATTTAGAATGGAAATTATTGAACAGTGAAATCACCACTGCATTTAATTCTTTGGCACATGGTACAATTATACTATGTACTAAATACTATGGCACAAGTTTTGCATGCAAATCATCATATGACATTGACATCATAATAAATATGTTTAACAAAGAAAAATGGTGTATACCAACACATAAATAAAACGTTATATATAATGAATCATAAACAGAGTTAGTTAAGATGTTGGGTTGTGTGTTAAATGAAAAGATCAAGTGAACTACTATGAGTAGGGAAGAGCAACCAGTCAGTTTTAATGTCACATGGGCATTTTTTGTAATGTGAGGGGCTGATTGGACCAGATGTATTTATGCTTTGAGACACTGAACTAATTACAAATTAACCTTGATTATAATTTTAATCTATTCATCCTCATAGTGATGCATGAGCTACTAAATGGTTTGTTACTGATGCATAAAAGACTGGGAAGATTTACAACCCAAATGAATCGTCTGATTGGCTCTTACTACATACAGTACAGAGCAGTGAGAGACTGACTGGGAAGCGTTCTGTTCAACATTAAACAATACTGAGGGGTGTGGAGCATGAATGTTTTTTGGATTACCGCATCCGGTTTATTTCTCTTAGACTGACAGTGAAGGGAAATAAATAATCATGCAATTTTAAAGCAATTTTAAAACTTTTAAACAGAACATTCCTGTTTTTTTATTCTTGTGTTTTCATAATAATCACATATTCACACAGTTAGGTTGTTTAAATAGAAATTGACATAACGGCATTTTGCCATAACAGTGGCATTCTTTGAATAGCATAAAACATGAGCATAAGTATGACGCTTATAATATTTAGCAAAACATAAATGTTAGAGCAATGTTCTGTTTTTCATTATTTTCAGTGTTCATGTGATTTGACCCAGTTTTCCTGTGTGTTTGATTGGTGCATACAGTTCACCTGCTGTCTATTAATTAACTCATTATTTACTCATTAGTTATTGTGAATATGTACTCGTGTTCCTTAATTCATTTTGTCAATCTTGAGGTCGATGTTTTGGCAATATTCACTGATTACCACAAACAAACTTCAGGAGCCCATACACATCCCGACAAGAATAACAGTCACACAATAGCATGTTTGTTAAAACTCCACAGAATAATGTCACTAAAGTTCAACGAGAAAAACATTACAGCTTATTTGACAAAAATGACAAGATATTCACAGTTATTTCCATTCAAAATCACGAATGAACTGTGAGATGAAAAGAATGTGCTAGAAGTCGCACGTCTTTAGCTGTGTGAGCACTTATGACTGCAAGTGTCAACACCTAAAAAGATACATTAAAAAGGGGAACTATGAATGAAATGAATACTCATAATTCTTAAATTGTTGCCCCTGAATAGCACTCCAGTATTAACACGTACCCACAAAAGGGCATTAGAGAAAAATATCTTTTTTATTTGCTCTTGAAAATACCAGTATATTTTTGTCCTATACCGTCTTAGGGTTCAAACCAGTAAATTATTACACACCTGTCACTCCAGGCTATTCCTTACTAATTAAATTTCAATTAATTCCTGTGACACTCACTCTATCTTTCTCTCTAGCTTTTAATGAAAATGCATTGACCTCTGTTTACCTGCTCCGTCGAAGTCCATAAACACAACTAATAGAAACTTATGTGCCTCTTTGATTTCCTCACTGATTTGATGCTGTTTGACAGGTTGGAGACAGAAGACAGTCAAGGAGAGATACAGGAAGTGAAAATAAGCAAATGAATGTAATGCACAGAGAATTTAAAGGAACAGTTCAGTCATTCCACACCAGTACTACTGTAGAAAACTAAATGGTGACAGGAAGCTAAAATGACACAAAAAATTCTTTAACACATTCTTTTACACAGTCTTTCCCTCATACAGAGTTATCATATAGCTTCAGAATGCATTGAAGACAGCACAAGAGCTGTATGTACTATTTATAATGTTCTTTTAGGAGATTACCGGTCTCTGGTCACCATTCAGATTCAGTGTGTGGAAAAGAGCAGCCTCAACATTCCGCTAAATGTCTTTTGGCTTTGACATGGCATAAATGTGTAAGCCAATAATGGCAGAACTCTCATTTTCAGGTGATTATTGCTTTAGGACAAGTGAAAGAAAGAACACAGAAGGCAAACCCAGAAGGGCTAAAAGGAAGGATGATAGGTGAGGAAAACCGATGGGAGTAAATGTGAGAGGGAGAGAAGCTAAAAAAAGAGAAAGATGTGTTTTTACTGGCTAACTCTTCTCAGATTGGCAGAGATAGGGAAGATGGGCGGATGAATGAAGTGAAGTGAAGTTTCACTGTGAGAGTCCAGCAGCCACATGCTTTTACTGTTCATAACAATGTATTTTTATCAATGACTATCAAATAAGTCATTGATGACTGTTTGGGATCGATTCCTTTACTATTGTAGTCAATTTCATATCTCATTTAACTAAGTGGTGAGATGATGAATATAAATGAATATAGGAAAGTGTGGCTGGGAACACATTTCTGATATTGGATATAAACCTAATATTGGATTCAAATGTACTAAGCTCATACCAGTATTAATCAGTATTAGTTAAATAAATATAAACCTAAATAAATGACACTAAACACTACCCAGATCAAAACCAGAATTAACTTAACTTAATTTTGCCAGTCCAACAACTATTTACAGTACACAAATAATTACAACCTCTGTGTACTGTGACACTACCATGAAACAGTAATGGTATCAGAACCATAGTGTTTGGATACATATAAGATAATATATGAGTGATTCATAAACTATAGTAGTGATATACTGTTCTATCGTATTAATTCATATACCCTCAGTGATCAAGATACTTTCATTGTCACTGCTGGATGTACAGGCACATAACAATAAGGTAAGTTTTTTTCCATAACAGATGCTTGTATTACGCTGTCCGAGGGGACTGACTTGTTGTAAGACATGATATGTGCAGAGCAGCGTATTCTATGACCCTGTCACAAAGCATGCTGTAAGCTGATCTGTTGTACAGGCATGACAGCTGCCTGTGTGACCGTGTGCAGACGCGACAAATGAACTTCACAGTTTTCAGGTAGACTTACTGTACGTACATCCTGTCAATCATAATGCAAATATATAAAAGCACCCAAACACAGTTTTTACCTTTGACTTGCTTGACTTGCTAAGACTACAAGGTACTAATCTTTGTAACGTGTCTTTGTGTTGTGATTTGCTGTGATAGTGTGTTGTGATAAGTGTTATACAAATAAATTATGCTAAGCAGTTTGGGGACCTTCGGGGAGGTCTTCGGGGACCTTAGCCTTGATATTGCTGATTAAATGAGCATGTAAACCTGAGAAATACAGCAAAACACCACCTGTTTAATTTCACGTAGGCTACAGGGAGAAAAATGAGCATATTCTGTTGCATTTGAAAAGAATGGACGAGCAATAAAGCCTGCAAACATCTGAACCTGCGACTTCATGCTAAACAGCTATCACAAAGGGAGAGTGTGAGCGTGTGTATTTCAGACAGAGAGAGATGGTGAGGAGAAAGAATAGGCACGTGAATTCTGTTCGGGTTCAATACTGTTCGTCTTTTTAAAAAACATTTTTGTTGCTTTACTGTTCTTTCAAACGTTCCGACAGCATGTACCAAATACCCTTTTAATTAAAAAAATAAAACTCCAGGTATAAACACCCATCCATCTGGACCTTTACCTGCCTCGCACAGGGGCTCTCAAAATCCTGAAAAGTCCTTATCAACATAACTGAAGTGAGCTGGTTTTCTATGACATGCAGTAACGGCAATTCTGTGTTGCGTTTTTTAGAATATTAGTCATTATTCTCGCATACTGGCAGATCTCAACTCGATTCTGTCTCTGCTCAGCTACACAGTCTGCCCTGTCACTCTCACTACTGGAGTGTATCTCCAGCCAAAGTTTTGCCTATTTGCAATTCAGCATTATTTGGGGTGAATACTACATTTTAATCTGGCCAGGAGCCGGTCATTCAGATATGATGGGGCTGTCTGACATGTTAAACCGCCAATCACACTTTGCTTGTTTTTAAGAGTATGACATTTATGGTCAGCTATCAGACAATTGGTCATTCTTGAAGAAACATCTTGTTTACTTTTAGCCATATGCCTCAAAGAAACCTTTTGTATATATTTAATATGATATGATATGATATGATATATGATATGATATGAACCATGAACTACTTGAAAATACAGTGAGTAGTTCCTAATAAGAGCCCCTTATTTTAAAAGCATTTTCTACCTTAAGCAAATATATAGCCTATATAAGGCCTAAAAAATAGAATATTTACATAACACTAATACATTATAATGAATTAATCATAAATAATCTGCTTATTTAGTTTTCTTAAATAAGTTATTATTTATTTACCTTGCATGTAAAAATGTAATTATTTTTTACCACAAGTCCATCTAAAAAGGCTCAAAAACAGCATGCACTATAAAAAAAGCAAAACTAGGCAAAGCATTGCTTATCAAATACACTTTAAATATTGTCTTTAAGCTTCGATAAAGTTTGAGAACCAAAGTTTGTCCAGCATACATTAGGAAAACAACTGTGTTATTAAAAAATACATCAGCATAATTAGCTAATACAACCAGCTAACACAAGCTAAGACAACTAATCAAAACAAACTAACAGGTGGCCATCGTGGCTCTAACCTTACACCCACATTTGCGCTTACCAGACCCAAGAGTGTCGGCGATATGAGAAGGCACCCGGAGTCAGACAGGGCTTAAGAGAGCTCTTGTTCTCTAGCAGATTGAACGCTGTCATATTTAACTTCCCAACGGATCATCCAATGAAAGCGCTTTCAACTCTAAACTCATCTTTCCAGCAGTCCAAACCACTGGAGGGACTGTGGGTTGTAACAACAGGGTAGTGAAGAGACGGCTATCTGGTGGTGGAAGTCTCTGGTTGCACTGTCAGTCAGTCACGCTTCTACCCTCCTCGGGGGGGTCGAGTGTCATAGGTCCACTCACACCTGGCAGAGAAAGCATGTGCGTCCGACTCTTCAGTGTAATTCAGCTCCTTACTTTCAGAAACATGGAGATGAGGCTCATGGGTAAACAGGAAGTGGAGGGGAAATCACATAATTAGTGGAGTATGTCTGCCTCCGATCACACTGAGAGACGGAGGACATCTACCTTTATTTCTTGGACAGTTTAGATGTTTCTAAGATGGATTTCAGCAACAAGCAGACGGTAGACATGGAAACAGTCTAGAAAATGGAAACCAGACGCCTGGCTGATCTGTGGCGATGACAGTCTCAGTGGATTTATGCTTTATCCGAAATCCATTATAGTCTGTTCTTTGTGAGCTAAAGAACAGAGCTTAGCAGATGATCTCTTTATTTTGGTATCTCTCGGGTCCTGGCTGGCTATTTGGGCTCTATATTTGAAAGTATTTTGTACCAGTGATTTTTAAAGAATTATTTAGATCCTTAATATCCAATCCTTTATTGTTTTGTTTTTTTTAGATCCTGAAGGTATATATCAAATCTATAGGTTAAATAAATTGTGAAGTTATTTCGGAGTTATTTTACATTTTTATCATTGTATTTCCAGGTAATCTTATAATGCTGTAAAGGTTACGTGCACCATAAACAGTTTTACATGACCAATTAATTTCCTACTGTTTCTTTATAACTTCTTTGTAAACACTATCTTTAAAATATTTTAAATAATAATAATATTAATATTATTTATGTCTATTATTTCTCCTAAATGGCAATATAATTGATAAAATAGCAATATAATTGATTGATAATTGATTATGAATACAGTTTGTTCCTGCAACGTTAGACACCCTTTATGACATTCAAATTTATGTTTGCATAAATTTTTAGTGTCTGTCCTGTACATGTTTACCCAGGTGGAAAGCAATTGCCCTTTGGAAGATTTAATTGTCTTTTAATTAGCCTCTGAATAATTCAAATAAATGCCACATTTTTGCAGGCTGTCATTCTGAAATAAAAATTAGAAAGCAACATGTTTGACAAAGTGAAACAAATAGGTAAATAGGAAAAAGTGATCCAAAACAATAGTTCAATTCCCCAGTGAACAATGTTGGTTCAATTATGAGGAAGGACATCAAATCTTTATCAAGACAAGGTCACCCAATCAACATCATCTGTGTGACCATAAGGAGACTCAAAAAAGAAGCAACAGAGAAGCCAACAAACCTTAAAGTATCTTAAATGAACTGAAGCTGTCATTTACACGTACGCATTTGGCAGACGTTTTTATCCAAAGCGACTTACAATACATTTAAGGTACACATTTGGTTAGTGCATGTGCTCCCTGGGAATCGAACCCACAACCCTTTGCGCCGCTAACACAATGCTCTACCAACGGAGCTACAGTGTGTTCCAACACTTAACTAGCTAGTCAAACCGACGCATATGTGCAAAATTGTCATGCTGGGCAAATTTCAACACAACATGATTTTGGGCCGTTTGAAGGAAAAAAATAATAGATTGGCAATATACAATGTACACAGCCAGAGGGGTCTTGTTAGCAGAGGGGTCTGGTATCACCCTGAAAGGGTTTATTTTGCGGTACATTATCTGCTTATAACATGGCTATTTGCCTCATGAGTAACTGAACACAAAATATTGATTTGAAATGTTCTGGCCACAGTTAGGTATTTTGGTCTGTTATCAGTTTTAGCGGTTGTTATTTGGGAATAACAGACCTCGGAATGTCACAACTGACCAATCAGACTAAAGTATTCCAGAGAGCCGTGTAAAAAAACAGCTAAATTTGATTATAGTTGTATTATAAATTCATATTACAATTTTATTTGATTATATTTATAATAAAAAACATTCTTAAAAACGTTCTCTATTTACTATGTGCTAGTGGAAAGCTAAAGGGAAATAAAAACTTGTTGGAATGATGGAGACACAGGTGTAAATTTGGGAGGCGAACTCACTCGGTCAGCTTTCTGCAGAGATACCCAACCGTGGCCTAGATCTCCAGGAACCACCTGAGACAGCAGCTGTTTGGACACAGAGAAACCTGCTGGAAAGTTATCTTAGAGACGAAGACTTTCAAATGACATAAGCATAAAACAGCTGCTGCAAATGCTGTATGTACTCTAGAGATAGAGGATGAGCATATTTGTTATCAACAACAGTCCAGTTGGCCAAGTCTCTGCCATATGCTGCCTGCACTAGTGCTTTTGAATTCACTGCAGTTCATGTGACTTGTTGTCAAGGTGACCGTACTTATAAATGAATCCCAGAGGCCTTGAAATTTACAAATGTAAGAAAAAAAGACAACTGTATAGATTTGTACATCAGGCAAACAATTTGTTCGAAGATTACGTGAAAGCCGTCAACATGTTAACGCTTGATTTGCCCAGGAAATTAATTTTAAAGGAGTTGAATTAACAAAACAGCCAATTAATCATCCCAAGCTGCCACACTGGCAGATGAGTCAAACTGGCCAAATGGTTTTAATTTAACAACGTTTTTCTGTCCCTACAACATTATTCTGTTAAAAAGGGCGTAGGTCTATAACCAGAGTCATATAAAAGTAAAAATAACCCTTACAAATCTGCTGTTATGGCCATATATCAGCACCCTGTGATAATCACACAGTCTCATGTCCATATAGGGTCGACTGACATATACAGCATAATACATTCTCTCTCATGTGATGTTGTTCTTAGCAGCTGGTTGTTGTTAATGGCCAAACATGTTATTCTTCCTCTGCTTTATTTCTGTAGAAAGCAATAACCTTTCTCAAATTCACATTGACAAACTCATGCTCGCATCCATGTATCCGGCCAATCAGAATCATCAGTTCTGTGGCTTTTTTTGGCAAATAACAGATGATTCACATGTGAATCAGTATCAAGAACTTCACTCCCCTGGACTTGAGCCATTATAAATCACGTTCTGCACTGCTATGACGCGACAATCACGTTCATGCTAGTCAGGCAAAAACAGCACGTGGTAGTCACGGCAACCTTGACGTTTAATCCCGTTAACATCCTGTCTTTGTTTCCATGGCGACCAGGTTGGTGACTTCCTCCTTTCTCAAGGTAAACCTTTACCTAGTGAGTCTTGCAAGTGTGGGTGGGTGATGATATCTGTACCACGTGGATATCACATACGATATTCTACCTCCATAAATTCCAGGCTGAATAGCTGTGTAGACAGGTAAATCTCCATTTTTCTTATAGAATAATTGCTATCCACATGCCAGCACTGTTACAATGTAATTATCAAGTTAGCAAACAATTCACTAAGGTTAGTGGTGATAATTTGATCTTGTCTGCATCAGTGCAAATAATGGTAGTGCTTTAAGAACGTGACCCAGGTGTAGGGTCTGTGTGTGTGTGTGTGTGTGTGTGTGTGTGTAAATGTAAAGCAGTTGGCCAGCCTGACAGAGACAAACGTGGATGGTGTGCTGTTGCTGCACTAATTGGCTGGGTTAACAGATTACTGTGAAACAGGGCCAAGATAGCAGAGCCATTTAATAAACTAGCCTATATAAAACAGGTGGACGTGCACACACAGACGCACACACACGTTTGCTTAGGTATCTAAATGGAGACAGACAGTCATTCCATAGACTGTTTTGTTTTTATACACAGCTAGTTACGAACGCTATAACCTAACCAAAAAAATGCATTTTTACAATTTAGAAAGACAATTTAAAACTTAATTTACACAACTTGTGTTTTACAACTGGGGATGTCCCCTAAAGGAGGCTTTTTTCAAGTTTTACTCACTTTTGGATGCAAATTTGGCCGAAATATGTTTAAGAAGGTACACACACACAGAAAACCTTTAAAACGCAGATTCAGAAATAACCTGTGGAACTAAAACCAGAGCTACATTTAGATACAACCACACAGAGCCAAGAAAAGATGAAACATTAGCTTATTGGCATAACATTTGTTACACGTTTGGCTAGATGACTAAGGTTTCACTAAAGGTCTGAATATTTGAAAACATATGCAAACCTGACAGCACATAGTAATCTATTAAGAGTCATCTGTGAGTGAGATGAGTTTTTGCATGTTGCCATTATTAAGTGTCATTTGAGCGACGATGTAGAAATCTGAGCAGCACTTATGTGCTGTGTGTGCAAATATATGTTAACAGTGTACAGTATGCAGTGTATCCAGAAATTTGCTGGCCCAGCTTGTGCTTAAGGGTTTGCAATTTTAAAGATATTTGCTGATTATACATCTGTTCTGTGATGCCTTAAATTGTAAATAATATCACATTGTTTTGTAGTTAAGGTGATATTCTTTTCACTACAAGCTTTCGAAAAAATGGCTTAAGAATTCCTGGTTATTCTGATCTTTTATTTTATATTCTGTACTTTAATCACATACAACTAATTTTGGCAGAAATATTCTTAGCAACTCGCTAGAAATACACCCACACATACAATTTTATAGACTGCTTAAGCAAATTACTACCCTTTAATTACCATCTTACCAAACCAGGGTGGTAAACCTTAAATAACCTTTGTTCTAAATGGAAGCTATGACATTAATACAAATGCAATATCCTGCACTTTCAAGCAGTCTAGTCTACCTTTTATCTTACGCAGTACCACACGTTCAATACGAGTAAGCTTTACGCTTCACAGTTGAAGTGTCCTGCACTCCACTTGAAGTGACATCATTGTCACTTCAAGACAGAAAGAGCGTCTGTAGATAAAAAAATGCATATATCTTCTAAAAGTGAAGTCACCTTTTAGTGATACACTAACATATAAATGACCTCAAAACTTACAGACATGGACTAAAAGTCAAAAAACATTAATATCATGGGGTTTTAAAGTTTAGGCTTAATGTGTCATAATGTGTGAATTGTGGGCAAACAAACATTACCGGAGTAACAAAATAGGAATGTTTTGCTTCAAAAATGTTGAAGCCATGATGTAAAATAAGATCTTCTCATTTTCATGACTTTAATGCATCAGATAAAAGATATTCGCTATCTCGCTTGTTCCCATTTTCACTTTCCTTTGGACATAAACCTCACGTACAAATACCCCTGAATTCTGTCATGATCTGGAAAACACAATATATTGACTTCTTGCATCTTGCATATCATATTTCAAAATGATTTAAAACATTTTTCAATTAATGTTTGACCAGTCTGACCAGTATATTACATCACTATTTTTCCTTGCATTTAGCAGACTATACAGTAGCAACAACCAGCACACTGTAGATTTCTGGGTGGGAAGGATTACTTGATTAACATAACATAACACAATAGACCCCTCCCACCGCACACATACTTGATATCACCTTACTAAAAAGAGATGCTATCGTTTCTGGCATTCTTCCGATCTAATATAAAATGCATCTCAAAATTATTAGAAACACAGAAGATCAGTTTTCGTGTGGATCATGCTCTTCTGTGTGCTCTTCTTTATGCTAATGTAGCGCTGTGCGTATAGGCAGAAAATGTGGGTCACCCCACTAAAAGTGAAGTGTGCACTCGGAAACACTCAACACAATGTATCTTCAGAGTTACAATCACTTCAAAGTACACGAGAAATACCAGCGCTCCATAAGCTACTCCTGTTAGTTTTAAACCACTACAGATATTAGCATGAGTGCAAGCTTATTC
>JAZGTJ010018044.1:0-11660 GCA_036877575.1 Botia almorhae
TATTTATCTCCCTGTAGTGACAAGAGTCAGCATGTTGCCCTCAGTAACATGTTTAAAAACTGACATACTGTGTGTTGCTACGGTAACGTGTTAGTAACACGCAGACAGACAGGCTGCATGTACTGCAGTTCAGCCAACAAAGTTCTGCTCAATATTCATGTGTGAGCACTATACATACACTATACATTAGCCAGGCAATATAATAATGTGATTCTCCAGCTGTTTGTATGAGAAGGTTTACGAATGCAGGTATAACACACAGCCACTCTGTCTGTCCTTCCAGCTGATCTCTCATTCTTTGATTAGCTGTTTCTTCCCTTATAACTCAGTTTCTCTGGCCTGCAGTTTAATTTATGTGTCTTCTGCCAGAGAGAGAGGAACAGACTGGTATTACAGAGGACTGTAATTTATATTGATTTACCTTTTGGATGGAGGGACACTGAGGAAAGAGAGAGAGATGGGAGGAAGGGAGACATGAAGGATGGTGGGTCTCATCTTTGAAAAGCTCATCTGTCTTTGCAAGGGAAGCCGTGGCAACCCTTTAACCTCCACAGATGAGATGTCTGTGTGCACGCTGGGAACATGTGGGGATGGGTGTGTGTTTATGTGCTTTCGCAATGTACCTTCATGCCTCAGGGGAATTGAAATTAACAGTATAAGGGCTTCTTACATGCGTTCAAAATTTTACCTGAAAAAAGACCAAACAAAATTCACCTTTAGTTATTCAATCATGCGAGTGTAAATCGTACAGGAAGTGTTGCGGTAGAGGTTTACGTATTGTGCTTTTTAATAAACTAGTCAAAGTTGAAATGAATTTGACAGCTAGTTATCGGACATTTTTGTAATGTGAAAATAAGAAAGTCATATAAACATGTCCCCACTGGGGACAAAGGTCATTACAGGTTTTAGGTGATGTGAGGTTGGGTAGGTGATGACAGAAATTTTCGGTTTAAAGTACATGAGAAAACGGTGCAACCAAATTTCGACCTTAGAGTTCTTAGAAAACCTTTAACTCTTTGTAACTTACTTGTGAGAGATACAATTTAGAAAGAGCGTTTTTTAAAATTATTTTTTTCTTTTAAAACGCACTCTGAGTTTGAGGGAGATTACAGGCGTTCAGTTTGGCCCTCATCAGCAGAAATGGCCGACACCATTTAACCTCCAAAAACCCTTAGCAGCTTCGCTATAACTCATTGCTGAAAACATAACTAATAAAATTACTGTATGCACTGTAGATACAATGTGGCCACATTCTATTGAATAAATAAAACAATCCAGTTTACAACTGTTTAGTGCTGTCCGCTTGTCATTGGATTACCTGAAACATGTTAATATCAGGTGTAAACAGGGTCTGTATGATCTGACAACTACAAGACCTGCAGAGGAGGCACCTGGAAATAACTTAACCTGACAAAACATTGGCTGTGATCTCACCTTCAAGATCTGGATGTCTAGCATGCTTTGGTTGCACCAGTTCTCTACTCACACAGACATGAAAGCACTTCCTCTGTGGTTCTTATTAATTGTCATGTTTAATGTCTGTTGTATGTCTTTGGAAATAAGGTTCATGTTCTGGCTGTATATTAACAGCTAAATTGTTGCAATCAAGTATCACATTTTAATCGAAGAAAGACGTGCAGAGATGGAAAAATGAATTGAGAGAGGATATGCTGTACCAAAGTGATGGACGGGTTAAATGTGATACCAAATTTATGAACAGGAATGTTGACAAAAATCTCTATCAGTCTCAATGTGAGCCGCAGTTCGATTTTTGTCATGTCATCAGCGTAACGGTGATAGAGGAGGTGCAGACAGATAATTTGACCTGGGGATGCATGTTGATTATGAAAAGGAAAGGTCTAATGCAGGGGACATCTTGAGTGAGGAGAGCAGTGCAGGATTTGAGTTTCAGGAGAGATGATGAATTGTCTGTCAGCAGAGCAGGAATTTAACCAGGGGAGAGCCGTGGCAGTGATACAAATAGTCAGAAAAGGAGTGTATCACGCCATACTGCGTCAAAATAAATATACAAAAAATCCTGAAGTCTGCAGAGACAAGAAGGTCGTTCTTGATCTGAGGACAGTTGTTGTCGAATCATGGAATAAATGAAAAACTAGTAATGGAGATTAATATTGGTGATTATTAAAATAGGTGTGACTATAGCTAGAAGGCCAATAGACATGTTCACAAATCTTAAAGTCTTTTGTCAGGAGAGTCTAAAAGTCTAAAAGGTCTTTTTGTGAAAGTTTCTCTGTTCAGCAGGTTAGTCAGACCAAAAAAACTTTAAGTTACTTGTATAGAAGTTAGAAACACTACACCAGACCACCAAACTCTTTTTCTCAGTCAACAGTGACCCCTGAGACACTGTCCCTGACAGTGGCAAAGAATTCTTCCAAGTAGGTCAATTATTAATGATGGGATCGAACAGTTACGTTAGAATTGAAATGTTGACCAATTACTTTCATGGCTCAGAACTGAACCACAGGAACCCTATTTTCCAGCAAAATGATTCAGGTGTTTGGCTGGAACTTTCCTAGAACCTCCTGTATTTTATGTAAGAACTAAAGGATAAGTTAACTCACTGTGTTACCATAACATAATATAACATTTACACATCCAAACGGACTTGTTTACATTTTATTAGTAGAAGCATTTCCTGTGAATCAGTCTCATAATCCTACAATTACTAGTGATGTTTTGTACCAGTCAGACTGCAATACAGCTGATCACATACAAACATAGTGCAATTCATTCCTTTAATTTTTAAAAGTCTTACTCTTAACTTTAAAAACAAACTTATGTCCAAAATGATTTATTTTAGCTGTATTTAATCTGCATTACATGCTGGCTTAAACTTGGAACGTTGTAAAGTGTAAAGTTTAAAGTTATAAATAGCAAATAGAATAGAATACTTTAATAACTTGCAAAGAATATAACTGGGCTAGAAATATTGACGCACAGAGTGCAGTGCTTTTAAATAAATGTTGTGGAAATGATTCTGTGTGCAGACCTGTGCACGTCTACAACAACCAGATCCTGTTGGGTATTAGAAAATGATGCATGTCCAATCAATCAACACAGTTGGAGGATCTGTGGAGCCTTTGCTTGTTAAGTGGATCTGTTCACTTGAATTTATGGCCACGCCTGCAGCAGCCACCCGGGTGAGATGACAACACGACTAATGTGAGGGGAGACAGAAGCACGGCAGGTTGTCAGGAATATGTGGCAAGCCGAGAGCTAATCCTAGTAGACCAGAACTTTGTCTCAATTCATATGCTGATACTTTCAGAGTATGTACAGTTTGTTTAAAATCATCTTGTAACGTGAATAAGGCATTTTCACTGCCATAGAAAAATCCGAATTGTTACCCACATCAGACACATGTTGGTATTGTTGCACATGTAAATACAAACACAAACTGCACCAGATCCAGTTTTTAGCATCTGATATGAGCCATTTGTTGATTTAAATCAGATATCTGACAAACTTTGTCTATATCCGATTCCCACTAGTATTGACGTGACCGTTTTGCAACGAATTGTATTAATTGTCATCATTTTGCACCTATTGCACACGCCAAATGTCCGAACATAGACGTGTGGTCAGCGGAGCCCAGAAATTATTGTAAACATAGATATTGGATATAAGCTGTGTCCTAGGTATATGTAAACAGACAGGACAAAAAGATATGGATATGATAGGATATGATCAAACAATTAAATCTGTGCATTAAACATTGTGGCCAAAATTACCAAACATACTGCAACAACTGCAAAAACAATGTCCTCAGGTGTTGTTGAACAAGGTCCGATCACTATCCACTCAAAGACATAGAAACGAGCTACCTCAGCTTGCATGATACTTGAAACTACTGTTTTTCTACCCCAGAAACAAGGTTTTACAACAACATTGATTGTCATTCCATTTATTACAAGGCTTTGTTTAGCTCTCATGGAGATGCACATTTTATTATCTGCCCATTGATTGGCTGTAGCTCAATACCGTTGTCACAAGACTTCCATGCAGAGGGGGTTCAACATAGTGATGGTCATTTTAAACTAGCATCCAATCAGCACCAACCAGCATAAAACATCCTGGTATGGAATGAAAATTCTATTAATTATGAACTAGATCCTCAGCCTTCAGTAAAGTGTGGCAGCAGAGACCTCCAGCAAATAGATCTTTAAAACTAAGACATAAAATCAAGGTCTAACAGACTACTATAATATTATTAGTGAAAGTACATAAAAACGAGAAACAAACAAAGCAGAATTAAAAATAAATATTTATGGGTTAAGTTATGCTTTGTCAAAAATCATTATTTTGTGTATTGGGTGTAATAGAATATGTTAACATGGTTTGAGGTTCAAAACACATTATTTTTTTCACATACTGTACAATTATTGTAGCTCCTTCATGCCCAGTTTTTCTAAAATGTGGATTTCTACAAAGCCCATCTCCCGAAAACCGCAGAGTGCTCTGATTGGCCAGCTGAACCAGTGCATTATCATTGGCTAAATAGCTGAAGCGTGTAGTGGAAATGTTACGCCCCTTACCATAATCGTGAATTTCAGTTTCTGATGCAATCATAAATACAGTAAATTATAAAGATCAGTTTGAGCATGGGGGGAGGAGTCAACCAAGGTGTATTTGGCAGGTCTGGTTTAGACTTATCTTTGGCAAACAGCTACATAACGTACTAAAGAAAAGAAAAACATGAAAACCATCGTATGACCCCTTTAAAGAGAGCACCAGTCTGACGCCACAGTTACATGCACACAACATACTGACTCTGAAAGATCTGTGTGTGCGTTCAATTCTATGGACACACACACATGAACCTTACAAAACCTTTTTCAATTTACCTCAGCTCTGTCGTTCCTCTTGCCCGCTGTAATTAATGAGCTTTTATGAATACCAATCTGATCTCAGATCAGGTTTGGACATATTTGATAAGCGGAATGGAATATCTGAAAGCTCGCTGTGAATGGAAATGTAATTACCTCAGAGTCAGTGCATACGTGAGTGAGCAGCCAGGCTGCACTCCTCCCCGCATGCTCAGGTTAAACGCGCTTATCATTCTGCACTAATGAACCAGCGGATGCTGTGGCGCTTGAGCGATTTGTTTTGGCAGGTTCCAGATGCACGAATCTCTCTTAGTTGCTTTGGTTAAGTCCCTAAAACAGCAATCGTTTCATCAGGCTAATGTTCTACCTCGATGGGTCTAATGAACTTGGATTGGGTTCTGTCGTCTGAAACCTTTTTCCTTTGCCCGCACCCTTAAAGACATGCACAGATTCCTTCACATGTTGATGAGCTTGCTCGCTGGTTTGGATAAACATTTTAATCTGGCGAATTAATTTGTAATTACAATTTTGTACTAGCATTAACCTCAAAACAACATTAGCCAGTCCAAATGTACAGTATACTCAGGCCTGTGTTGCTCTCATTTAGTAACAAAAACGTCTAGTAAATTTATTAAAGAATTTGGATGTTTTAACGCTGAACATATAGTCATATACAGGCCATTAAATGTGTGTGTTTTGTGGTGCTGACTGGAGTTTGGAAGGGGCTAAAGAATTGTCAAGCCATCCAACATGTCCAAGACAGTCTGAGGAAAAACATTAGACACACAGATTTAATACGTTTTGCTGTTTATTCTTAATAGTATTAGATGTTGCTAATAATTGTTGTGTCATTAAAGGTGAATGCATACTTATTTTTACCAAAAACTGATATTTCGGGTTTATTCTTGATTACACTTTTATCAAAATGCATTACGTCTTACTTGTGAGGACATAAACACTTTAAACTAATTACATTTACATTCACATCATTTTCTGATTAAGTTCCATATTCTGGTTAACCTATTGCTATTCCTATAAGCTTTTGGAATATTCCTTTATATATTAGCATAATAATAAAATTAACTAGTACTGTAAACCAAATAAACTAAGAGAGACATTATACTTTTATAAGAAACATGGAGATACAGGGTCTTACTATTTAATACACTGTGTTTTTAGTTGTTCTGCACAGTAATTTAATCAACTCACTAATAATTATTCATGTCCTTGACAACAGCACTTTGCAAATTGCAAATATGTAAGTTATGAGACCCATATAAATGTAGGTCATGATTTCTCTTTTAATGTTTGTTAATGTTTGTTAATGTTAGTAAAAGTCTCTTGCTTGCTCCAGATATGTTTCTCCAGTCAAATATTGTTTAATACCTTGACTTTTCAGTCTGTATCAGTAATAATATTATGACAGTAACCTTTGTTTGAGAAGATATAAACCAGTTTCAGTTGATATTCCTAATAAGTGTTAGTTCCATGTTTCACGACCAAACATTGGGATTAATGCAGGCATGTGCCAGCTGTTTTATTAGGATTATGGTGTATTCTTGTTATGCAGTCAGGATAAAGCATGACAAATTCTGATTAAAATGTGCTTTGTCAATGCAATCTGTCTCCTGCAGTTACTTCCCTGTCTTGAGCACATTTCAAGAGAGTACGTCAAAACATCTGAGTCACGCATCTTCCATGTTTCCCACCACACAATTCCCAGAATGACATTCCCGCTCTGAGATGTTCTTTCTGGACCTGGAAGGCTTAAACAGGCAAGCTGTGTTTCTGAAAATCCCAGGAGGACGAAAAACCAGTGCATCAGGGATACTACAAGAACGAGACACAGCATGGTGGACGAGACGAAATGAAAATGACTGGAAGTGAGTAATTATTAAATAAAGGAGAAATAAAAAAGTGGTGCAGCTATTCGGCAGAATATGGTAGAGTGGAATAATGTGGCCTGGTGCGTGTGTGTGTGTGCAGAGTGGGGCGTGTGTGTGTGATCCTGGTGCTGCTGTTCCTGCATTAGTTCTGTAGTCACCCTCGCTGAGCTGGTGTGCCGGTCGGCTGCTGCTAGTACTGCTGCGAGAAAGGATTCCTATCTGATGCTGGGATAGTCACATCACACAACAACAGAGGTTTCCACTAACCTTCCCGGGGCGTGTTGATACCTTGATTTACAAGGATAGAGAAAGAAAAGGTGTCGTTCATCAGGTGTGAAAAGGAAGTCGGAGGAAGGAGGCTTTTTTGACTGACGGAAGAAGCTGGGCTACACTAGGGAGTAAAGGTAAGGTGTTCTTCCATTTTTGGAGGTAACGTAGGAGAATATGACAATATAATTACTGTAAGGTCTCTAGATTTGTGTGAAAGATGAGTGAGTAAAAAGATATAGGGCAAAAATGCACTAATGCCAGAATGTAGCATGTAGCAGTTGCACAAGTTCATTTGGGGCAGTTAGATCTACACCTGAAGAGGAGGGGGGGGGGGTAATTGTAAACTGGCAATTTGTTAGGGCTTTTAGCTTAATGTGGGTGTATAGAGTATTTGTGTGTGTGACTGTGTTTGTGTATAAGGAGGGAAAGTGATTTTTAAAGAGCTTTTATGTGATTAAAAGTGGTCCTTTTTGACTGTGTTGCCAACATAATGTTGTACTGCAATGAAACTGAAGTTTTTAATCAGCTTATTGTGTGGCTAGTTACCAAAAACACAATAGGAAGTTATACAGTTTTATGATCATATTCAAATAGTTGACTAAAGTGTAACAAAGATTAAAATGTTACATTATGGTTAAAAGTGTATATATGTATATGTTCTGACATACTTTCGATATGGAAAGATACAGCATACTTGTGCATTTGAAAAAACTCGAGAAGCTCTGAGTTTGTTTAATTTTAATGTTGCTAGATATCAAAAAAATGCGTATATCTTGATTCTTAGTCATGCATGTTACATTAAGCCTTCAAATGTATTTTAGACTCCTGCATATATTCATAAAAATTTAAACCCACAGTAGCATAAGCAAAGCTTATGCTTACGCAAAGTGTCAAAGCATTGAATATTAAACCTGTTCTTCACCTTTCTGCTCTCTCTTTCTCTCTCTCTCTCTTGGTTTAATACACAATACACAAGGTCAGGAAAAGTAAACTCTAACAGTCGTTCCATCTGCTGTGATAGTTCTGAGGTGCCTCTCACAAATGCTCTTCTGTACATGTGTAATGGCATTGCTGTGAACTGATTGGCTCCATTTACTTGCTTTGTTGACATGGGACATGGCTGACTACACTCTACATGGTTTTTGTATCACTGCATCTCTCAGACAGAGCAATTAGTTTCTGTTACAGCTGCCTCTGTTGTCTGTCAGATGATGCAGCAGGAAATTGTTCCTGTTGGGGTCCACAACAATCAAATACAAATGCACACATGCATTAACACAGTTAATGAAGGTGAATTTTAACCATTCAGAGGCAAACTTGTGTTGTGTTGCATCAGAAAATCCCCATAAGGTGAAGTATTGAATTTTTGGAAGAGAAAAAATACGGCTAGACTATGTAGAGGATGAAAAACGAATTAAGGCAACACTCAAGTTTTTATCCAGCCTCAGACGTTATACTGACACCTAGTGACTTGGATGAAAGATACTTTTGTGGTTAAATCATGGTTGTAATTTAACAGAAGTAAATTGTAAAGTAGTTGCATGGGACAGCTGGTCATGTGATCTCAACGTGGGCTTGACTGTGCTTCATGTAAAATTAAGCTTTTTCTGCTGAAATGATATATTACGATTAAAATGACTTAATGTCTAATGTGAGATCTTTTAAATCATAGCTTTTTTAAATGAAAATATACTGAGTTCACGTTTAAAACACGCATACTGTTATGTAGGACTGTCTCTGCTGATGCTTTGTGCTCATGCATGGAATCTCTTTTACATTTTCAAGGCGACCACATTTCAATATGACAACTCAATGAGTCAGTAGAAAACGAGTCCTTGGACCCAAACAGCATGGTTGTCAATCTCTCTACCAAACAGAATGACTGCAGGAGCCTTTCAACGGCTCATTCAAATCCTTTATAGGGAAAACGCAGCTGATTCTGGCACAGAAATACCTGCTTCACAATCTGGTTATGCTAATTTCCAATAGCATCATTGTAGGTTAAATTTGTATCTTTGTTTTCTTCATATGATGCATTCTGTTGCTTATGAAGGTAAAATAATTATTTTGGAAAATGATTTTAAACTTCTTTGGATGATGTACATATTTTCTCCTCTGTGCTAGAGCTAAAACACATGAAATATGTTTTTTATGCCTTTAAATGGCAAATGAATAAATGCATGAAATCAAATCATGCCTAACATGTCCAGCCACAACCAGTAAGACCAGAATCGAATTTTCTGGTTTAAACCTCTCACAAACCGTTTTCAATCATTAAATGATCTTGGAGTCACAAAATGGCCGTCCATTCCCCGACTTTTACCTTCTTCCTCCTCTAACACACCTCAGTTTGTGTGTTATTTGTGTGTGTGTGTGTGTGTGTAAATAAAAGCTTTCACTGTGATAGGTTTTGCCTCCCACCAGGACATTAAAAGAGTGGCCTATCGCATGTATTCTGCCTGGCATTGTTAAGAAAAGAAAGCACTCAATCCAATATGGCCGCCCAGTTGTTTTTTTTGTCTCCTGGGATTTTAAAATAAATGTAATACGGCTGTGAGCTACAGAAACCAGCCTGCCTGTCCATCTTTCTGTTCCTGACTGATTTCCCTCCGCATTTATGTCATTCTTTGTCTTTCGTTTATCTGTTTTTATTCGCTGCCCTTCCTCCATCTCTCTTTCTTTGTACCCCAAGGCCAGACTTTAAACACATGCTCCAGAATGACGGATGGCGTGTGTAAGAGTATACAAGAGGAAGTAAAAGAAGGAAACCACATTTCTTCATCAGCGATTTGCCCTGACAGTCTCTCTAGGCTTGTGCTAATGAAGTCACATTTATCTCTGGCCTGCCTCCATTCTATTAGCCTTTGCCTAATTGTGTTAATTCTCAGTATGGCCTTTAAGTGGGGCATGGGGGCTTTGTGTGTATGTATGACTGGGGCTGTCTGTCTGTGTCTTTCTTTCTGTCTTACCACTGAGTGTGTACCTGTTTATATTTATGTAATGTGTTTTTGCATGTTGTACCGCAGACTGTCTCCTGTAATGTTTTAATTGGCTGCAGTACAGAAAATTAAAGCTAATATGTAACTGTAAATAAGTAAAATTCACCGAATGCTAAGTGCACGCTATGCACTAGCTTGTCGTCTTGGATGCGTCTTTGAGTCAGTGACTAGTTTGTGACTAGGCTGTCACTAGTCATTGATCTCATATAGTCACATAGTTGCAGATCTTAGTTTGCCTCAATGCCAATGCATGCACACATCTGACACTTGGGCAACCGCCAATGAAATTGCTAGATAACTGGGTGTTAGAAAAATTACTCTGATAAGGGAAAAGTGTTTTGAGGGTGAAGTAACCAGTGAGTTAATCAAGTTGGAAAACATTTTGTTTTCCAGACTGCAGTAGCCAATTTAACCAAATTAACTAGCTTAAACAAACACAATGCATTTCAGTAAACAAGGCAGTTAGTTGGCTGTCTAGTTTAGCTAGATATAGTGTTCCAACAACATTCCACAACTTGACCCTTAATATTGGTTATGTACTCCTTTATCCAATTGCTGTAACTTTGAGCAACACTGCTAGAGAAATATGACCTTCCTCTTTTGCGGTTTCCTATTTCTAAAATAGTCAATTATGTTAACCACTTCAGGTAGGTAGTCTACGACATTGAGGCATCATTGATTGCAAACATATCAGTATTTATCTATAGCCCCTTTCTCGTATCTGTGGTATCTGCTCTCTCATATATACATTTATATATATCCTGTTATAAGTATAGCTCTGTAGCTCCTCCCTCTCCTCTGTAGGCTTCTCAATGTTATATAATGCCACACCCACTGCATATTGCCCCTTCCACTAATGCCGTCTCATTTATTTTATTGGGAGTGCTTGGCTTTGATGCAAGTCCAATTTCTTCATTGTCTCCCCAGACTCCCCATTCAATAGGCTGGGCAGAGTGGTCTTTGTGTGTCTAGTCTCTCGCTCTACTCAGACATTAATTACCTGAGTGAAGTCATCACCTCTTTACTCTCCAGCTCTTCTATCAGCTGCGGTGAAACACCAGAGACCAAGTTGTCCTTCTCCAGCACCTGAAGGGCAGCCATGGCCACTGACTTGCAGTTCTGTATCTCCACAGGGTTTAAACAGTTTACAATGGCACAAAGTCACACCTCCCATCGTCACACAGCACTGTACATCAGTTGAGTGAGGCTTTATGTCCAGAGGGATATTTGGACAGATGCCACTGTCCTCATTGTGCAAATCACACATAGAGAAACAGGTGAGGGACACGATAGTCCTTTTCCTGTCGGATTTAGGTGACTCACTTGAAAAAGCTGAGGTGCACACAAGAGGTTCTTGGAATGCTTCACAGGAGCCCTAGGCAAAGATTAGTGTGTGTGTGTGTGTGTGTGTGTGTGTGTGTGTGTAAAAGATGATGAGAGCTGAAATAGGAGGTGATGGTGTGTGTGCAGTGTGTGAAATTGGAAATGGGTGACTAGCATTGTCAATCTCACCACTCTCGCTAATTTGCTTTTGTCTGCGTAGCTGTTACAGCTGCTGACGATGGTCTGAAATATCAATGAGGGTGAAAGTGATGTGTGAGATTTGTGTACAGGAGTAAACAGCATAGCGTTTACCCCAATGAGACATTATAGCGTTG
>JAZGTJ010018046.1:0-11659 GCA_036877575.1 Botia almorhae
GTGTTTCTGATACATTTGATATACTGGAGTTGAGCACTGAAAATACATAAAATGTAAATATTTCAACATGTGAATGTGTCTCTTATTATCTCTTTTAAAAAGCATTTTCTATTTGTCATTGGTTTGGTAGTATAAATGGTGTATTCCTAGTGAGTTTTTAGGGTTATTTTTTATTCATTTATATTGCATCTGGTAGTCTACCTGTTACATTAATAGGGTTAGCCTACAAGTTTATCAGTCCAGTAGATTACATGAATAGGGTGGTGGTGACTGCAGCAGCAGAGGTAGCCTGGGGGTGGAGTCAAATTCCCGGCCTGAATTATTGTCCCAGTCCGCCACTGCCAAGCACCCATTATGCCCTAAATCTTTATTTTTAATGCATAATGTTAAACTGTTGTAACCATACCCATGATGCACCTGAGCATTACATCACATGGCTGCCAACCCTGTGTACAAGGGCGTGTGTTCAACAAGTGAAAGATGGTGGCATATTGTAATCTACAACCACCTCAAAAACATAAGTGACCATAAACTACTAAACTACTAGAAGCTGAAAATATAATAATACGTACAAATGAAAGAGAAAGCTGGAGCATTGCACCAGAATTAAGAAATCTTAATCATAAGTAGATAGTGTGTCTTTGCTTTCATTTTCGTTTTGCAGGTTTTTTCTGTCTTTCTCCCCAATCCATTAGTTAAATATATCACATTTTTAAAAGTTACCACTGCATAATGCATTTCCAATGCCAGCATTTTCCTACTGCAAGAGTGTGTTTATCAATTTCATGTAAACCAACTGCTGACAAACACTAGTAGCAAATTATTGTTCCACCATTGGCACTTTAAAATTGGGTAAAATTCATAATGCCAAAGGAGCATGTCTTATACTTATTTGTAGATTGCTTAAAAATCATAGAATAATTTTTTTCTGCCATGTATTTGTTGGTATGAAATAGACTGTGAAAAGAAACGTTGTTACAAAGCATGTCATATTTCTGAAAACGTATACAACAAAAGGTTAAAGTTTCAATAATATATGCCTGCCCTGTTTGAATTAGATCAGGGGCCACATTAATTTGAAAGCTTTTTTAATAACATTTTGTACATTAATGTGCATAAAAACAATAATATCAATCTCAACAGAGCATGAGTGTTAACAAGAAAGGTTTTTTCCATAACCAGTATCATTGAGGGAAATGCCATAGTGGTAAATTAATGGTAATCCCAAGGCTATTTCAACAGCTAAGAACTTGGAAGCCCATTCAATATTCCACTTGTGATTTTCTGCATGCCTGGAAAAATTAAATAATAGTGCCAGATTGTGCCTGTACCACAGACAAACATCTTTGGACAGGGACATATGGCATATAAACAAGTGCTGCCAAGCTGATGATAGGGTTGATACACAAACTCCAGTTGTAGCCAGATGAAAGGCATCAGCAGGGACTTTTGTCTCCCAGCTCAAGCAGACCCTCAGGAGATGACCACTGACATAAAGGATGCTTCCCTTTACTCTCTGTCCATGCAGATGTTAGAGAAACTCGTCTGATGGAGACATTCACAGAGATGGTCAGCATCACATTTTGCAGCTGTATGTTTTTGATTTCAAATGGATGGAACTAAGTGGTGAGGACTGATGCAGTTGGTCCAAAGAAACCCACGATCCAAATGACTCCTCATGATATCTAGTCCAGTTGTGCATGTCAAACAATCTGGAAGCAATTAGTGGATGGTCAGAGCAAAACAAAAGTTCTTATGATTATTGTCATCACAAAGTTACAGACATTGGATGTAGGAAATCTAAGGAAGGCACAATATTTTGTATATGATGCTGTAAAACAAGATATTACTTCTAATATTTTAAGCACGGAAAGCCAAGAAAATCTCCTATCAGAGTTTTGTGTGGCTTTTGTTTGGCTGTAAAATATGTCATATTATGCAAAGCATTTTTTGTAAAGTTCAAATTTCAAGTCTAAATTTTAGATAACTAGTACAAAATCATGAAAAACAGTAAGATTAGTTTTGGATAATGACAAAATCACTGACAAGTTAACATGCATTCTAGGTTGCTGTATTGCATAATGTTTGCATTCATTATTTGTCAATTGTTGAGTGCATATTTTGTTTTCTGAAAAGTCAGGTCAGTAGCATGTATGGCAACAATTATTAAACTGATCGTTTATTCCTTTAGTCTACAGTTTATTTGTAAGAACACCAAGGTCAGGAGTTTGATTCCAATGGAACCTGCAAACTAAAACAAATTGAATCCTACCTTGAATACACTATAAATCGCTTTGCATAAAAGCTTCTGCCCAATGCAAAAATGCAGTAATGTGTTTTAAACCATGAATTTATTTTCATTTTAGCTTTTGATGCAGTCTGTTGGTACCTGTATTTCCTTTCACCTTCAATTTTTCTCCTGTAGCAACTATTTTACATGAGAGCAGGGTTTAAACAACCACTTTCACAGTAGAAATATAATTGGTGATTGCCTTATTCTGTTTTGCCTCTGAAGAAATCTATGGAAAATGACATTAGCTCATCCATACCTCATCCACAGTACCAAGGTACTGTGACAATTACCTTTCTCCTAAAAAATGTAATAGCTATCATATAATGGTCCTTTGATAGCAGCAAACTTTCCATGCAATTATTAAAAACTGGGACAATTTTATCTTTATCGGTTTTTGTAACATGACCAAGAACGTTTTGCTACCACATTAGGCAAAATGTTGTATTTAAGATACTTGCTGTGAAATAATGGATTTGCCTCAAAATTTACAATAGAAAACATATATGTGTTTTACAAACAGCTTTGTTTCACAAACAGCATGTTTTAAGGAAAAGATTGCAAAACAGATTGGGATACATTCAGATTGCAGACACATTACTTTCTGGCTCTCATGATCTCACTTTCAATTGATTGCACACTAAACATTCAGTCCAACCACAAAGCTTCCTCACTCAACACACATACCCACTGAGCCAAACTGCTGTGATGTCCACTTCAGCTTACTTCCACTCCAAAGCCACAGGAACAAAATCATTTGCTCAACAAAGTCATTGAGGTTGTGAGTGGAGAAAAGCTGTTTAAGTTTATATGACCCAAGGTACAAACACTAATGTGTAGATGTACAATAAGGAGACCAGAGAGAAAGAACAAAATGAGGTAGCATTTTATTGTATGCTTTTTTAATACACGTTACATGTACTTGCTGTAGTTATAACAGTAAATTATACATAATTACTTGCAACTAACCCTAAACCAAACCCTAACCCTGGCCATATAGTAAGTATTAATTTTTATATAGTTAAATATTATTACTCAGTATTTAAATGTATAATGACACTGTATCAAGGACACCTTAAAATAAAGTGTAACTCAAAATGTAATATTAAAATCTTCTCAACTATATTTGTTTGATTATCAAGGATACCATAAACTACCATCATAAAGCACTCTTAGGTTCTTTCACTGGATTAGGGTGAGTTTGCCAATCTTCAAGACCAAGAATCTTTCTGCTTTAGCTTGGGGTGGTATGGAGTTGTTGCCCAGGGCTGGTTACCAGAAGGTTGATGGATAAAAGTGTTGTCTAAATGACTACATTCTCTTTTTGAGAAACATGCTTTTAAACATGTTAGACATAGTATTAATTAAAAGAACACAACATGACTTTAGTTTTAACAAAGCTCAGCCATTTGTTTTTTCCAAGAACTTCTGTTTCAGATCACTGTGTTTTGTGTGTCAGTGATATGCATGCCACACCAAACATTTTATTCTGCTGTCCCAATGACTTAAAACGAAAGGTTGTGCTGTGACATTTATTAGCAGAAAAAAGCAGTCATATAAACGTACATTTTCCATACGGTTCTCTGAGGTTTGTCCATGGTCATGGTCTTACCGAATATGGATATTTCTGTTGTCGACATAATTTTATGATGGTATTACATTTTTGTGAATATTCATATCAACAACAATTTTTCCAAGTTATAAATTATATACATTTTCACCTATAATAAAGAAAAATAATCTTTTTAATATCTCTGTAATCAATGTTTTAATATCAATTGTTTGCTCAGACAAAGAGATTAAATTTAGTAAGTAGGATTCCTACTTATCAGATTGTTATCATGAGAAAATACCAATCTCCATATTGCCATATTGCTTAGATTCCAAAATACAAAAGTCTACAGTATAATCAAAAGTGTACGATTTCAATATGGATTTGGTAATTTCTCATCAGATTCTTCCACGACCAAATAATCTGTGCTGCACAATAATAATAATAATAATATTTAACCTTCTTTTAAATAAATGGCGCAAAAATGCCTGTGTCTATTTTTATAACCATTTACTATTTACTATTTTTCTACTAGTTTTTAGGTAAATCATTTAAAACGTTCTTGATACTTAGTAAGAACTTTATTCATTCTCTTAATCTGTGAAAGAGCAGTACTATTTTCCTCTGGGGAGTTTACTGCAGACTGCTAAATTGATGATTTGATACCTCTGCATAAGAGGTTAGTTTTGTTACTTTATAGATGTTTGAAGGAGTACGCAATCTCTATTAATGTAAACTGATTTCAACAACACAGATACATATGTCAATAATTTGGCTGCTTTGTTTCTTTTTAGGGGTCATTTTATTAATGACCAGCCACATCAAGGAGGGTTTGTGAAGTACTACACTACACCAAATTATTGCTGCAGTTAATCAGTTGGACAAGACACTAGACTGGACAAAGATTAATGACGTATGAGGTTAGGCTCCAGGCTCTTCACACTCTAGCCAGGAGCTGCTGTGTGCTGGGCATATACAGTGAACACCTCCCTGCTGGATCACTAACATTAGTGTTCTGTTTTCATTTAGTAAGGCAGGAAGTAAACAGGAAAATGTCATTGAGATGTCATCATGCATGGTTTGTATTATATGTATTGTGACGAGTCTCACCGGGCTGATCAGTGTCGCCCTGGCAGCCAACGCGCCGCACCTGCCCCAGCTCATTACCAGCGGACCAGCAGTACACATTAAATCCACCGGGGTCTTTTTTCACCAGCCTGCCTTGTTGCGTGATTCTTCACCCATGACAGTATATATGAACATATGTACATGTCCATACATAACTACATTTAATATAATTATAGTCTATAATTACTTCTATATATATATATATATATATACTGGTTTAATATAAGGTTAACAGACTTTTTCCACTTCATCAGGGCCATCCAAGTCTTTGTTAGATACCACAAATGCCCCGACTGTTATTCCCTGTGCCAGGACAGAATGTATAATTGTCCCCTTGATTATATCCATTAGCAAGAGGGAAGCAGGGGCCCCTGGGAACCTAAAGCTGAGAGTCAAAGTCCACAGAGCAAAACATTTCCCTCCAGGATAATGCCCCTCATTTACAGTCCAAAATACCTTATGTAATCTTAGGGGGCAGGATTTCTTAATAGTATACATGAATTTCCCTCATTTTTTAAATTTTCCTTGTGCTTCAGTCCAGCACTAAATGAGAATTCATGTTTGTTTTGTCATGTCATGTCTCCCCAGGTACTTAAGACTATAACACATTTAGAGAGAGAAGTCCCACACCTGTGTACTGGAGGAGGCTGTGACTGATGTAATGCTAGATGCTGCTCTGTACACCCTGAAAACATAGGTCTTATGTAGGCTTAAGACTGTGGAGGTGTGAAACATGTTAAAGTGTGCAGTAAAACTTAACCGCATTGCAGTTTCCTGTGCCCTTGAAAAGCAGTGAGAATTCCTAGAATTGTTTTTTGCTCAAAGATCCTCTTTATAAGCTCAGGAGTTTCTTATTTATGTTTTACGTAAGCTATGTCCCTTAGGAGGCATAAAAAAGAAGCACAATGGCTGATATACAACAAACTAACAGTAATATTTACTTTGTTTTCATTATCTGGTCAAATTGGTTCAGTTTTATTAGTTCCCTGGGAATCAATCCCATGAAATTGCTAGTTGACCCTGAGCCTGAGAAGTTACTACAGCTAGGAACAAGCCTATGACAAAGTCCATGACTGGAAATAATAAAGAAGACATAAATAATAATGGAGAACTCCATTGGCGCATTGTCTATCATGACTTCATGAAAATCCAATTAAGATTTTTATCATGTTTAAAGTGTCAGCTGGCACACACTGACACAACTTGCTCGGTCAGGAAATCCTGTTAAATTGAGTTTGTAATGTGCAACACTACCTTTTTATATTCTCCCACATAGCCTGTGGGGAACACTTATGGTCATTGCTGAGGAAGTGGCTATTAGAACACAATGAGTGCTAATTGCCTCTAATTTTAAAGAAAGAAATAGCTGGATGTGCATAAAAGAAGTGTGTGCAAAACATACTTTCAAACAGTTTCTGAGTGCACTGTTGTTCGATCTAACCAGAAGCAGATTGTTTTAGATGTTCGGGGTTTATTTAGTGCTGTGTTCTCAATGTGTCCAAACTGTGCATAGTAAAAGCAAGAGATTGTGTAGAGGATGGGGTAAGATGTGTCAGTTGGTAAGCTGTGTCAAACCCCCAACACAGCAATTATCTAGCTTAAGATTTATTTAGATAAAGTATTTATTTATAAAGATAAAGTATGTCAGGTGTGGGGGAAACAATTACTATTACAAATAATATTACAAATGTCAATTTACTGCATGTCATTAAGACTTTCTGAATATAAAACCTTTTTAGACCTTTATTAAAATGTGAATAATTACAAAATAAGAAATTGGAATGTTATTGTGCAATGATTAATCTTAATTCATGATGTGATGAAGTCAATTCTCTGGCTCCATAGTACAGATGTTATCTTCTAATGTCAGTGGATTGCAGACATCTTGAAATATAATAAATTCATTTACTGCTGTTTTGTTTCTAAATGCCTAAAGAACACCAGTGCCCCTGTTCTACTTTTAAACTGAGAGTAGTTTTCCAAATGAATAAACTGAACAGAGAAGAAAGATTGGTGATCAAAACATGGTTATGTGCTATTTTTATACCATGTCTGTAGAAAGTCTGATTTAGTGATATAGTGATAAGGGGAATTCTGTACATAGATAATCCTTTCTTGACTGAAATAGGTACAGTCCAATCCAAGGAGATATAAGATAAATGTTGCTCTTTTTAACTGTCTCACTGGAACATGCCAATCTGTTGTCCTGTGTACATGGTGATTATTATTATGAAGTGTTAAGGTTCTTTGATATAAAATTATGAAGCCTTAGCTTTCCAAACCAGGATTTTAAAAGTTTATTCCTTGTTATAGATGCCTTGTGCTCAAAGCTAGTGCCACCCCATTGCTTACATTAGTATGTGAGCAGAAGACATAAATTGTGAGCTGAAATGACCTGACAAGATAAGGTTTTTAATATTTGTCAAAGTAGACGTCAATATTATGACAGTATGGGCTGTAAGTGCCAACTGAAAAGACACTGAAAGATGAAGACTTTCACAACAACCCATAATTATGGAACAGAACTAGCGATTATGTGAGAATATGTTCTTGAAGTGTTGATATACAGGTCATAAAGACAATAAACAGAACGCAAGCTAAAAAAAAGGTTATTTTGTATTAATATTTTTAGCTGTACTTTCATTCCCTTCATTAAAGAATAGAACTGGCTTTTCTGGCTTGTTAAAGGAGCACAGGATCTACAAGCTTTTTAGAGTCTGAGAACAAAGCGAGAATGGAATGTGGCATGGCAAACCATCACAATAAAAGGCCAAGACGATACATTTTACAAAGGGAATCATAAACAAAATGCACAGGATGAGTAAACAGACCTCCTTTCCTCCATTTTTCCCTTCGACAGGAGGTTCTTGTTTTTTTTGGGGAACATGACCTCAGGGTCCTCCTGGTAGCAGGGCTGGGTTCCCACAGTACACCATTGGCCATCTACATGGGTTCAAAGATAAATCATGTTGGCATTTGACACTTTGTTGCTTGTTCACAATGGCTTCATGCCTCACCTCACCCTCCCCTTCCTATTGTCTTCTCCAGTAAAAACACTGGGTCTCTCCCACTACTGATAACTGTGTTCAAGACACTGTGGGCTTGTTTGTTAAGCCATTATGAAATAATTTCACCAGTTAAGCTGCGTCTTACTGACATTATCGCACACTGCTTCTTGTTATGCAAGTCTAAGAGCTGCATTACCACAAAATAGCGCATGTGAAAATAAGACTAGGCGACTAGGAGAAAAACTTGTGAGAGACCATGTTTTGCTATTTAAAGTTGTAAGAACTCTTTAGAAATGTATGGATGTCTGCATGGAAGTTCCTGGATGGTCTTCATCCAAGTCAAAATAGTACAATTATTGTACAAATAATACACATCCTATTTTACAGTGTCATTTTATTGAACAAATGTTTGAAACAGACTCGAATCTGGGTTCAGTTGAGAATGTCTAGATGTCTGTTTTCTAGAACGCAGAAGTACGATAATGCAACCTGACAAAAAATATCAACAGTGTGGCTGAAATTCTGTATTTTGGAATGGCCAAGTTGAAGTCTCATTGAAATGACGTGTACTAATTTAAAGCAGACTGAAACCAGACATCAAATACATACACCTGAACTGAGATGGTTTTGATTAAAAAAGTTGGTATACAGTAATAGAAAGACGTTGGTAGAGCTTATGCCCATATCCACTACTTACTAAATGAATATGAATTTACTTTTATGATGAACTCATTTTTAACCTTTGTTAAATTATGTTTGTAAACATTATTATCTTACAACTGCTTTAATAATTATCATATTGTTACATGTCTGCTTGTCCATTGTGTCTTTGATTTCGTAAACTCTTATTTTGTATTTTGTTTTGCTGCCCTAATTATTGTCACCTGTCCCCTTGTTACCCTGATTAGCCTGTATATACAATGTAGCCCTAGTGTTTCCTTTATCTCTGGCTGGTTGTTTGTTTAATTACTTCTCATGTATGTTTGCCTGTTCCCTTGTTTTATGGATTTGTGTCACTTTTCGAGTTTATTAAACTTTTGACCTGGCACTTTGATCCAGCAAATCAAATCAAACTGGTCGATGAATAATAAATGAAGCCTTAGAACGCAATACCCTAAAGGTAAATTTTTCTGCAGAGTTTAGCTCCAATCCTGATCAAAAACATCCACCTGTAACTCTAGTAATCCTCAAGACCTTTATTAGCATGTTCAAGTGAGTCTAAAAAAATGTAAACCACATTTTACAGTAACCAACATTTCCCAGGAACCTGTTATTCTGAGTATATGCATAATTTACTGATACACAAATTCATTTATTTCACAGTCAGTAATGAATTCTTAGCAATTGCTACTGTTACTCCAAAAAAATGGAAAAGGCTGTGCTTTCCAGGGTATGTGACGTTACACTTCTGTCTGGAAGGTCTCAACTACAAGTGTTTGAACAGCAGCATATGCTGTGCATTTGCCCAGATCATGTGATGAGTTCAAACACCAGCATTAGGCTCTAGGATTCCACCCACAGAAGTGTCCATGCTTAACTGAGGCTTTCCTTCACTGAGCAGGTCTAAGGAGGGATTTGATGACTCTCTGAGATAACTCTGAAGAGATAAAATACAGATGGAAACACAGATTTTCCCCCAAGAGCAAACTGTCCTCAGGTTAGACAGCTAAAGTGCCATGTCATCAAGCCATCCGAACGTTATGCCATAAAGTGCAATAATAGCATGATTCCCTCTAATTTGCTGATTTGTTATCAGCACTTCAGACATTAGGGAATTAAGACACATTCTCTGTTCGAAACTGAAACATTTCTTAGTTTATGAGAAACATGGAAGTGAAACATTTTCAGTCTTTTAAAAAATCAAATTTACTGTATATGACTGCCATGTAATGGATACAATATTACTTGATTACTTCAAACCTACACAAAGCATTTTAAACTAACATTAACATTTTTCGCGATAAGAGTGCCGTGCAATTATATATTAAACTGGCATTCACATATGTAACAGTTTGTATGTTTTTATGTATAATTTCTTTTATTTTGTCTAGTTACAATTTTTTGTTATAGTTCTATTCTCCTGTACTTGTGTGATTAGCTTCATTGTCAAGATTTTATTAGCTTTATTGACTAATCAGCATTGAGGATAATAGATAATGTGTGGCTGGCTGTTCCTATTCACCTTTCTTCTTCCTTACCTTTCTATACAGCTCTAGGTATCCCCTAAGGGTTAAATTGGGATTTTAGGGAGTGTACCATCATATTGTAATATATTAAACACTAACTAAACAGAGGCAGAATGTGTTATACAGACATTTGATAATGCCTATGATGACACTTCAAGAAACTGGGTGATTTTAAGGTCAAGAGTATATTTTTGCAAAATTCAAAACTGAATTCCATTAATTTTACAAACTAAACGGTCCTACATTTTCCACATCATTTGTGTTACGATGTACACAAAATGTAACTTTTACTTCTTATGTTCATTTAGTGATCTTTTTAAAATATGTTTTTAAAGGATGACACATTCAGTCTCCATCAGGCATCAGTTTGCCACACTACTGTGAAAAAATGAGAAATATGCTAAAGGTGGCAGACAGCCTGAGATAAGGAAGAGTTTTTGGAGGTATGTGTCGCCTGTCTACTAACACTGACAGTGATAAAGTCTACAGAACTTTATCTACAGGAGGAATGATTTTTGGACCTTTAAAACCCCAGGGCTGGGTCTATCTCTGTCCATTTAAAGACTAAATGTGAGTGATGGGAGTAAATTGGGTAATAATGGTGAGTAATGTGGACTGACACCAGCTGCAGTTGCCTTTGCTCCAGTAGATGGATTAGACACATGATTCCCCCAAAAAAGTTTTGTGTGTTTGTGCTTACTAGTGTTTACTACGTTGTCAATACAAGTATAGTAATACCAGTGCATTTTAACCTTGTTTCAGACATTTTTGAGATCATCCGAAGGAACAAGCTTATAAATCTTATTTTTTTTAATATATTGATATTTTTTGTAAATCTAAAAAGGTAGGATTCCGTGAGGGTTAGGTTTGGTGTAGGGTTAGTGTTTGGAAATATACATTTTCATTATAAAAATCATTACGTCTGTGGAATGTCCCCATAAAAAAACATGAAAACCCAACATGTGTGCATGTGTGTGTTTATTGATATATGTGGTTTACCAGTACACAAATTTGTATAATGGCTTGTGTAAAATAATGGCTTAAAAACAAAAGCTTTTTTTTAATTAATGTCAAACCTAATGTCCAAAGGGTTAGGTTTAGGAGTGGGGTTAGTGAAATGGGACAGAAAATATGACTAGCTTAGTATAAAAATCAATGTGCATGGACAGTCCCAATAAACCACATATATGAGTATGTGTATGTGTGTGTGTTTTTGTGTGTAGGCAAACATGTAAGAGCATGGATAAACTCATAAACATCTTGCAACATCAATATTAGACATTTAACACTGTAAATAGAATTCTGTTATTCTGAATTCTGTTGTGAACTTTTTTTTATTAGATTTATATAGATAATTGTTTGGTAATTGATAATTGATAATTGAGCTGGTGCAGGTGCGGCGCCTCGGTTGCCAGGGCGACGCTGATCAGCCCGGAGAGACTCGTCACAATATGTACATGATTTTAAACATATTTTAAGGCCTTTTTTTAGGGGT
>JAZGTJ010018047.1:0-11659 GCA_036877575.1 Botia almorhae
TTTTTTTTTTTCTATTTTATCTTTATTTTGCACCGCTGTTTCCATTCTTAAAAACGGGCGATTGAGTTCCGGGTTCTATGAAGCCCCTCTTTTAGAATTACGAATCAATTACGATCAAATTCTGGGTATCATGACATCACAAACCCAGGAAGAAGAGAGCTGTAGTTCATTTCAGCTGTTTATTGTAGTCCTTAAAAATATATTTTGGTTAAAGAGCATATAATATATATTATATTATAAATATATATAATCTTTGCAGTGAACTTTGAGTGTTGTAACTTTGCAGATATTGTTTATGCTCAAACAGCAACATCACACACTAACTAAAGTTGAAAAAGCACAAAGCGCATAATAGGACCCCTTTAAGATACTGGTGCAAAAAATGAATGCTGATCAAATATTTTGGGACTACCAAATAAATTGCAGATTTAATAAACAAACCTTAGTTCCTTTTCTCTGTTAGAATTACATGCTAACAACCTCAGCGCCCAACCACTTCAGAGCCTCTTATAACACCACCACTATAGAAACTTTATATCTAAGTATTCAAAAATGCTTATATAAGAGTCAAAAATGATTCTTAAAGAAAAAGGATTGCATTTAAAGTTGCAGTAATAATGTCATATAGTTTTCTGTCTGCACAATTTTGAAGTGTGTCTTCAAGGCAATATTGTAACTTAAGTTAATAAGCATAAATTAAAAACACACATCATACATACATACATATCCTACACACATGTATAAACATGAAAACACATGTGAAAACCCTTTTTTCAAAGTCCCTTCTTTTAGACACAAACACACATCTCTCAAAAATAATGACACATGCACTAATACACCGATGGACACTCGTAAATATATAGAAATTAAAGGTCTGCATTCTTTGATTCTGTCCACTATAGGAATTTATAGCCCCATGAAGGTCTATATAATCCTGCGGTCATTGCAGATAGACAGCGCCACTCAACTCAATGTCATACCCCATGCCTGACCGTGCAATCACTGACGTGAACAGCATCTAAAAACATGTGGCAGCATTTAAAGAGAAACCACTATTTCAGAACCTGTAAGTACTTTGGTAAGCTCTTATAAGAGGCTGATCTACAGTGATGCCACCAAGGGTTAATCCAGTCCAAGTGTCTACAGCAAACAAGCCGCACTTCTCTCTTCTGCCACTAGTGGTGCTCTAGGGTCAGTCTGGGGTCAGAAGGCAGAATAAGCCATTCTAATTCTTCATGTCGGTGTTATGCACAAGCCTTAAGGCAGCAGGTTATAGACTGATCATCATACCCACGACCCAATACTAATGTTAATGTGTTTTGAAGCTGAGACCACTCTCACACACATATAAGGCTCATTGCAGCCCATTGACAAAAGCCTGTCCCCTACCCTATCTGAACCACCAAGAGCGCTAACTACTCCAAGCTAATTTGCTAATCTGTGAATCAAGTGTACTGAGATTGTCATACAAAAGTCAGTGCTTGTGCGTCTGAAAAGTTCTGTGGTAACTTCTGTTTTTTTTACATAACGTAAGTATAAACTTTGCTTTAGGTTTTCACTTGAAAGGAAAAGCTCGTGGGACTCAGGATGAGGCGGAGCTGGAACTGTGTGCTGTGTTACTCGCGAATCCATGATTCCTCCTCAACAAGTGAGAACTCGGCAGGAGAGCCATTTGAGGCCAAGGTTACCTGAAAGCAATTATCAGGGACAACTAACTGTTGGACCAAGGCACAGTCAAAATGCATTCACCAGTACTACCTAAACTGCTTATGGTTTGAAGCAGAGAGTCCAATTAGTTGGATATTTACCAGCACAATTTATATCCAAATTTAAGGAAACGTATCCACCACAAGACAGATCAACAAATTAGCTGCAACAGGTTCCTTTAAATAATGCAGAAAGACTGAATACAAATGATTATTTAGAATATTAGATTGTCCTAATTGTAGCGATTCTCTGCCCAAAGCTAATCTTCTAAAGGGTTGTTAAAAGTGCCATGCTTGCTATCACACACATTTGTGAAACACAGGGTCAAAAAGCCATGAAAGTGCAACGAAAGTAAAAAAATAAAAGAAAAATCACAACTTGTCTTACTAGCACAAAACAAGCACTTTTCAGTTAAGCTTAAACTCCACAATGAAATAAAATAGCAGCTTTTATCATTCAAATGTAGACAGTAAAAAATAGATTCACATTTATACACTGTACTGTTCATCTGTGAACAGCCTTAATACTTAAACAACAATGAGAAAAATGTGTATGCATTTACTGGGTGGGATAGGGACAGGCTGCACAAAAACTGCTATTTCACCAGCACCAGAACAAATAAATAAAACCATATTTATTTATTCCTTCTTATTTTTTATGTCCTTGATATCTTTTGCACTGACATCAAGAATGACCAAAATACAAACGTGTAAAAAACTCACAATGGTACATACATGTTAGGGAACGAAACCAAGCATCTACATACAGGTTTCTATGTCTGTGAGAGTGAAAGGTACCTTGCAGTCATTTATCTGTTGACAGGAGTTGTGAGATGCATATACACCATTGTTAGTGTTGTTCTCAAAAAAGGATTGTGTCTTGGCCATCTCAAAGTCATCTGCCCTCATCTGCTGGGCATCGAACATGTCAAGTTCATCTTTGGAGAGGTGGTACACAATTCCTGCCCCGTATGAGTCACCGACCACATTCACTGATGTTCGGAAACGATCCCTGTTTAATAATGCAGAAGAATAACAAAGAAAGGTGCCACATTGCTCGAGGCTAAAAGACTCCAAATACTGTTAAGGCTTGTACTGACATGATAAACCAGAACACGTTTACAGGACGATTAGCTGGAGAAAATGTATGCCTTTATGCCAATTATTACATAAGATAAAAAGTATGCACCACTAAAACAGGAATATAAGGAAGAGGCTGGCTGAACTTACAGTAACCAGTCGACTGCTACCAGTAAACTGATGTCTTGAGTTGGTAAACCCACAGCAGTTAAGATGAGCAACATAGTCACCAGACCAGCACTGGGAATACTGGCTGCTCCTACACTTGCAAGGGTTGCTGTAAGACTTTGAAACAATGAAACATACACATTAGATTTGACTATGAGCTTTAGAAGTAACGCATCATTCATTCTCATTTTTGTAGTTAAAAAACAAATATAATGGGCATTTGTGTTACGTTAGCATTTGTGATTATCATAAGCAAATCAACAGTTACGTCTGAATGGCATTTTTATGTACATCATATTCACGTGTATTTCTGTGTTCTATGTTTTTGGACATTCAGGCTTACCTGACAGTAACTATCTGGCCAGGATCAAGCTCTATTCCATTCATCTGGGCAATAAAGATGGCCGCCACAGCCTCATAAAGTGCTGTACCATCCATGTTGATTGTCGCTCCAACAGGAAGTACAAATCGGGTGACTCTCTTATCGATGCCCAGATTCTCCTCCAGACAGCGAAAGGTCACAGGTAATGTTCCTGCACTGCACAGGATACATGTCAAAGATCAGAACTCTTTCCTGTCATAATTCATAACAAACATACAAACACAAAACCTTCTCTCTCTTGAGTTTACTGTGTTTCCTATAAAAATATCCAAGAGTAAAAACAATGTGCAAGACAAAATTACAGTGCTTACCTAGAGGCTGTTCCTAAAGCGGTGACCCAGGCCTGGAAAATTCCCATAAAGAAGGAAAATGGGTTCTTCCGAACAATAACAAAATATATTAATGGTAGAAATATGGCGCCGTGAATGATGAGTCCAATGATGACAGTGACCATGTACATTCCTAGTTGCTTGGCAACCACCTCCAGATCATTAATTGAAATAATCTTCCCGCAGATCAGACATGCAATACCGATGGGGGAATACCTGTTACACAACAGAGACAAAATACAAGAAACTAAGAGCCTGAATAAATGACACTAAACATCTGGATTATCATGTTACATATACAGTACTATTGTATATACTTATTGCAGACATAACTCTAATTATTATCAATCGTGAAAGCTGACCACATGATCATGCCGACGAGTCTCATAACAATCTCATTAAGGACGTTGAAAAACTCGAGCATCAGCTTGGCTCGTTCTCCCATCTTTCCCATGCATATCCCAAACGCCACAAAGAACCCAATCAGACCTATTGAAATACACATCGGTGCCATGTTAGCATGCGGTACATAACCATATTTAAATGCCATTTTTATGCATATGAATATCAGCCTGTAATACCCAACACATTCATGCCGCTCTTGAATTGAAGAGTTTTCTTGATCACATATTTTGCGGCTCCTTTGGTGGCGTTCCGTCCAAACCGTGCTGGATGTGGATGTGGAGGAGTTACTTCCACCTTGTTAGTAACCGTCTGTATCTACAAGAGGAAAGAAAGAAGAAAAGGTTAATAGCTTTTTTAATCCATGAAAAGAATTAACTGATGAGTACATCCCATATTACAAAGAAGAATCACAGGTAAGATCTCTTTAATATCTCAATTATTTCTAGACGACACTGAGACTGAATGGAGAGCAAATGGAAACGTTTGCTTAAGTATTCTGGGTTTAGATGTTTCTCCTAAGAAAAGACCCAGAAATCTCACTAATGTCTCCATTAGTTTCAGGAGAGATCTTAACAATGTCACAAACTGAGCTCAGATTTGGCAGATCTGCAATCAAATGTTATTATTGCTGAAGATTTCTGTATGAACGCAAACTTTAGTCATCAAATTTACCCAAGTCCAGATGATGTTAGCTACAATCTACATTTATTTTACAGCTCCATACTCTTTAGTGTATTTTAACAATTGTCTCATTTGTTTGTATTTCCCAAGCAATTTTAGGAGAAACATCTAAGACATATTGACATAAGACACAAGTTGATACTTAAATGAAACACAAGTAAAATCTGCATCAGTTTCCTGAGATATGAAAGAGCAGCTCTGAGAAATAACATTTTCCTGAGGGTTTACACATACACGTTATGCCAGAAGTGGTTTCATTACTTGTACACACCTGCTGAAAACAAGCCTGAACAAGATTTTCTGGAAACAGATTTCTGATGAGATCAAAGAAGGCATCTAAACTGGATACTTCGTCATTCTTTTTTCCTTCACCTAGGTTTGCCTTTAGTTTGGGATTTCCAGGGTGGATGAGGAGTACCAGAATCACCCCCAACACAGCTGCAATGATGGTGGTGGACATGTAGTACACCATTGCCCTTGTGCCCAGACGCCCACTGGACTTAGCATCCAGCCCTGCTAATCCTACAAATGAAGGAAACAAGCATTTTTTAGCCATTTTTAAAATGAGCATTGGATTATTTTCTCTCATTGTTTTCTTCAGCTACATTTATATGAAAGGTTTAAAAGCATATAGGTGCATAACGAGTATAGCTTTAGTATTGTGTTGCTAGCATTGTTGAAGGTGTTTAGCAAAGTGTTATAGCAGTACCTGTGATCAGACTTGAGATGATCAGAGGTAATATCACCATTTTTAACATCCTCATGAGAATATCACCAGGAAAGGCAATGATCATAATGATATCAGCTGGGAGTGGGGAGGCATAGCGCAGTAAAACACCAGCTACTGAGCCTGTAATCACACCTGGAGGAGATACAGAGAATTACCAGTGACATTCAGGTACACAAATGGAACATATTACCAATAAATAAACCTGAACTTTTCACAAACTTTGACATGAACTTTGAGTGAAGTAACTCACTCAAAGCTCTGAGCTGGTTCCACAATAGTCACTGCATACAATGGTTATTTGTAAAGTAACAAACAGCCAATATATCTTTCTCTGTATATGTAAAATATGTCACTTTTAAAAGTCTTAATTCATGTTTTGATCTCTTATGATTCGGGGATTAAACCACATCGTTTATCTCCTATTCTACACCACAGCTAAATACTGTACAAACTTTGGCCTGGGTCATACTTGGGTCAGAAAACCAACCAGTTATATACAAGCTAGTGTAACGTAAATAATGTCTTATATTTACAGCATTCCTGTTCATTGTGGGTTTCAGTCCATGTCTGTTAGCTTTGAGCATCTTTATCTGAACATGTACTGTAAATACTAGCATAAATACTGTATTGTTAAGGGCTTTTAAACTGTACTGTTAGCAGATATACATGTTGAATTAACAAAACCTGGTGGGAAACCACCATATCTTTCTTTTGCTGAAGGCATGTAGTTTATAAAGCCCCCAAACAAAAGGAGCCACATTCACCTGCTATAGCGCAAACTATACAGACGCAGTCTAAATAAACACAAACGCTGTGACTTGCCAAGAACTGTGAGTGTTAGGAGCAAGTTCTTCATGAACTTGTCACAGATGCTTCCACACATGGGTTCCTTCGGTGGAGGAGGATCCAGATGACACTCATGCATTCTGACCTCCACTTGCTTCTGCATTTTATTGGCACTGGTGGAGAAAGGAAGTGGAGCATAAACTTAAAATAATAAAAGATCTGAGGAGCAAAAACATACAGCATTAGATATACACTAGCAATACTCAAGTGTCATTTAATAACCATAATTCCATAATAAGCAAAAGATTCTATAAACCTGGACATGACATTTCATATTTTCAAAACTTAGTATGTGTGATCAAGGTTTGTGTATGAAATGAGCTGCATGACAATGATTTTGTGGATTTCTTGATTTATTGCACTACATTATCTCAAATCAGAACACAGCACGTTCACATGAGCAGAGCAGAGTTTTCACACTCACAACATTCTGTCATTACCATTACTTACAGCTGTCCATCAGCTACTACAGACAGTCTCATGTCACATGACATGAGAGTAGTTTAGAATTACTCCAGTCTGGATTAAAAAGGCTCTTAAAAGTCAGCCCTCCCTCCCCACCAGAGATAACCTTGTTTGGTTGCATAACCTCTAGGCTTGCAGTAATTAAGCACATGCATGCAAAACTCTTGCTAAACACTTGGTAGATGTCCAGGTAAGTATCAAGCTAGTATCTCTTGTCCAGCAATTGTGCCAAAATATCTGTGTGTACTGTTTGTGTACATTGTGAACTCTCAGCTGGGCTCTTCTGAACGAATGATGTCTGATACACACAGCCTAATAACTGATTAATATTAGCCATCTGAGCACAGCAGCAGTGATCGCACTATACAAGAGACTGTAAATGTGTCAACATTTTGTTTAAAAATATAAAAGCATGTGTAAGTCTTTTAAATGGCTTAAAACAAACTCATAAAGATTTGATTGGTAATAATTAGTTCAAACTATGACTTTCTGTACTGAAAAATTGTACTGTTGTATATAGCTGGTACTTCACAATTAGTATAAAGGCTATGCATGAATGAAAACATACCTCAGACATTTCAGTGGGTACACTAGATCTAGCACCAAGAGTCTTTGTATCTATACCAACAAAAGTCTCATTGACACTAAGTCTAAGGTAAGTGTCAAAATGTGTTTGAAAATCAATTTAGAAATCAATTTAGTTAAGACTGTAGTAGCGTTAATAATGAAATTTACAAGAAATTCCTGTTATGCTGAGTTTAAAAATTAATTCTGGTATGCTGCATACAATTGCAAAGTTTATACTGTATTCATAACCAAAAGAAACTTAAAAAACAGCTTCGCAATCCAAACATAATAATACAGTTCAAAATGCCCTGGGCATCATTAGGGTAAACTAGTCAAAAGTTGCCAAACAAAAATGATGACATTTGCTTTTCTTCCAGCTTACCTGTTGTAGTGCAGTTATGAAAGGAAAATAGTTTCACAACAGTTTGTTATACCGCCATGGGCTATGTGAGTGACAATGAATGAAAGACTGTCAATCTATAGTTTCAATCTATAGTTTTTCCATCAGAAAATCCAGTCCAGGTCATTAGAAATTTTAACAAAAAATCCAAGCACCAGACGGACAGCAGTACAAAAAGTAATTTCTTATGCAATCAACACAACTTCCTTGCAAGATATATTCAGTCAAATTGATGGACAGAAGATTCCTGTCACAATCCTGTCTCTCCGAATTGTTCCTATCCCACCATTAGTACTAGTGAAATGGGCAAAGAGGCGCTGCCCAGGGTTCCCCGGGTCAACAGCAGGGAGGAGTCAAGTGCCCAGATTATGTGTAAGTAGCAGCTAATGTACTTGAGACTCCTCGTCCTCTCTGTCTCATTGTTTCACCTCCTCCATCTGATCTCCTCTAATGAGCTGAATCAATGGAATCAAATGATGATACATGACATGAAATTTACATTCGGTCAAGCTGTCCAGTAATAATATTCATTCAAAGGAGATGTGTTAACAAAGCTGAAGATGAGAGTTAGAATTTTTCAAAATCAACTTTAAACATTTGCACTCAGTTTTACTAATAAACTGCAAAATGCAACTTGCCTACTATCCTACATTGTTTTGTCATTATGACCTAAACTTCATTTAAAAGGTAAACAGTGTTGACCTATGGTGACCTTTCAGTTGCATGCATGCAAACACTGGTCCAGCACGACAGGTATATGCAGGAGCAATACAACAGATTATCAATGATATTTGAGTCAAATTAATGATAGAAGAGCCAAACAACTGCTTTAACACATATACAAAAGCTGGTCCGCCACATCCAGAGGATTTTAAAGAAGGACAAAACAGACTACATGTAGAAAACACATCAGACGTTATAGACATTAGCACTGGCTCTGCTGGAGTGCTATACACTTGTATGAGAGAGAAGAGGCTGGTGTGCGGCCACATGCAGGGAATGTGCACAAGCACATGGTTTCACATCTGCTGTCCAGCACACTCTTCAAGCTCATCCACCTGACCAGTGTCTATGCTTATCAGACAGGTGTCTATAATTAACTAATCTGTTCTGAGCCTTCATAATCCCCCACACACACAAACACCCACACACACACACACACACTCAGGTGAGAGTACTTCATGTACATAGCTGGTCACTTTAAAGCCATGCATGTATTACAGTACACAGACATCATATACAGTAATATACGTTAATGTAAGGTCGTGTGCGCATGGATATATACAATGACATGCGTCTACTGACACCTTTCAGAGAAACTGATGTTGAACTTTATTTAAACAATTAAAAAAAAACAATTAACAAATTCTTTGCTGCCAAAATGTAATTTTCTCTGAATATGTTTCTGAAAAAATCAAATCACACTCTCAAATCTTACACTTTGATGTATGTGCAGTGAGGAAGTACAGTTTTCCAGGGTCATAGAGTTTATCTGTGTAATGCAAGCAGTTACCTGAAAAACAATCCACCTTAAGGGTAGGGTAGGCAATTTCAAGAGGCTAGCAATGTAGCAATCTAGCTTTGAAAGCATAACATTTCATCTTCCCTTTAGAGGACTCTTCTAAGCCACTCCTCTTTCAACACATCAGTGCAAACATAGTTTGACAGGCAGGTAGAACATCCTATCATTGCATTTGGATCACATGCAATGATTGGACAAACATTATATGTTCCTGCATCTTCCACAGAAATTATATATTTATATATATATATAGATTAATACCACTTTACTTAGTGATCAGGATGTCAAGAGACTTTCAGCCAGCCCAACAAAAAATGTTTCCGGAACAAATAGCCTACCCTATTATTAAAGTGAAAATCATAAAATGTATGTATACAGGAAATTTAAAGCTTTCCTTTAACATGATCTAAAAATAAACACACTTCTACAGTATTTATTTATCTTAAAGTTAATTTCAACATTTATTAATACATTTTTAAAATAAAAAGTTGCATTTGTTACCGCATATTTGTATTTGTATTAACTAACATTAACAAAGATTAATAAATGCTGTACATTATAGTTGTTACGAAGGAGGTCGCTCGTCCGCCTCCTTCCGGCCACCAGAGGGAACCATCGGCAGAGTACTAACTTTCTTCTCGAACTACATTTCCCATGACCCCGTACCCAGCCCTGATTACTTTCTGTTTGGCACCTGATTTTAATCAGTTGGACTATATAGCCCGGAACCACACGTTACCCAGTAAGATCTTGTTTTGCTGTGTGTGGCAGCTCAGCGTGGTTTCATTCTGCCAGTTAGCCATTATTCGACCCTTGCCTGTTTATTGCTTATTCTTATAATAAAAGAGCTGCATATGCATCTTCGTTACAATAGTTAGTTATAGCTACTTAGTTGTTAGTTCATATGACTACTGCACTAACTAATGTTAAACAATAGAACATTAAAGTGTTACAGAGATTTGTAGCAGATTCTTATGCAACAAGAACCATCATTCACAAAATCCCCTTAACTCACCTGGTGCTGTTGTGGCTTAATGGTTAGAGGTTTGGACTCGTAACTTTGCAGGTTTGATTCCAACAGCTGGCAAGAAATGACTCTTGAGCTCTTGAGCAAGGCAGTGATAGCTGCCCACTGCTGTGCTCTCACTACTCACTGTATGGGTTAAATACAGAGGTCACAGTTCAGTATGTATCAAACATTGCAAGGCGTTTTTAGAATTAACCGGGTAAATAATTATCAGCATGTTAGACAGCTCACACTGTAGCTGATAAGGCTGCACTAAAGACAGAAATATACTGATTGTGTGAGAGGTATGAGCACTAGATGGTGAAAATAAGATTTGAATAGAGGCCGAAGGCAAGCTAAGGCCTGCAAACCATGTAACTGAATTTATATGAAACGTCACCTCTGTACAAACTTTTGACCATGTACAAACATATCCTCACATACACATGAGAGAATAAAATAGCTATGAAATCTAAAGTTCCACACATTTTATTATTTAATTGTTGAATTCTGTTCTGTGCCATTTAATATTTTGCCTCATATTACTTCATAATGAATCAGTGATAAAACCGGTATCTTCACGCGCCGTGATTTGGAACAAGGACATAAAATTTCAACATAATGGTCTTCCTTATCCAGGGCTTAATGTATGTGTAACATTTTACAGGTCTAAGAAACACAGGCAAAGGAGAGGAACTAGGAACATTCAAACAAAAGGCTTTAATTATTCTCTACAGCGAGCAAGGCATATACATTAACATATAAGCAATACATAAACTTCAACATAAACAATAACTGAATGGAAAGGAGAACATAAATAGGGCAGATAACGAGGGGCAAACAGGTGATGACATATAATTAATAAGAACTAAACAAAACAGGAAACTGACCAGTAAAGTAAACTTTACCAGGTACTGGCCAGGAAGTAAAATGAAACAAAGACCAGGAAAACCAAGAGCACAACAAAACATAAGTCCATAACTGTACAATACATATATATAATACATCCCTGTATATCATTACCTGTCCCAGCAGTTCCCAATCATAACAGGAATCATGATGGAATCAGTCTCCTCTGCTCTGCTGGGGTAAAGCCCTAAGGCTGCAGCCCTAAATTAAGCTGGGTATCAGCAGAGGGTGCAAGGATGATCCCTCCAGTTTCAGAGGGGCAGATCACAGATGTATTGTCTCACATTTCACCACATCAGACAATTCTGTCAGCCCAGTCCGAGCTACATCTGAGTCTGCATGTGCTGCTGGCCTGTGTTGGCCTGCTGTGGGCCAGCCAGTGAGGAAGGCCTGCTGGTGACCTCTCCACCCTGAAGACGTGGCAGGCAAACAGGAGACACACATTCACTGATTCATGCTTTGT
>JAZGTJ010018048.1:0-11659 GCA_036877575.1 Botia almorhae
TAATACTGACAATAATATTGACAAGTGTCTGTGCATTGAACCTTATATAGAACAGTGTATTGGATTTTAACCAGTTGTCTTATACCAGATCTTATGTGGTTTGGGGGGACTTACTTGAAGTTCATGGACATTTTCTCCTCAGCAGAGTTCGAGTCCAGGGTCTTCTTTAACACCTCTGGTGGTGATTTACAAGTGATTCTGAGGACCTTGATTAATCTCGGCACAGAGTTAGAGATTCACTTGGATTCATCAACATTGCGTTGAAGCAAATGCTTTGGCATTTTCTGTCACAGTATCAGAGTTTTCATGGCTACACTGCTGTAAATTGCCATATTTATCAAGTAAATGTCCAGAGACGTTGCTGCTGTTCCATAACTGTCACTTGTAAGGCAAAAGATGTCAAATGTGAGGACTGCCTGCCTGGGCTGAGCAGAAGACTGTTAGGCCAGAAACATGCTCTCCTCAAGGAGTGCTCAGCCGATGCACTGTGTGAAGTCCCACGGACCATTCTCAATGCGCTTTATTACAAGCTACCTTTAAATTTCTGTGCTGATAGTGCCGGGATCAGACTACACTATTTCAGGCAGATTTTGGCACAGTCTATTTGACGTAGTGTGATTGAGATTCGTAAACGACAGTTGGCGTTGGGAGGCAAAAACTGATTATTTTATCTTGTATAGTGTGTCATAGTGGATGACAACCATCACAGCGTCTGTGGCGCTTTAAGATGTGATGACAGAAAGACTAGCATGTTTAATTTTTTCAGTGGCCCACAACGGGTTTTGTCACATCTGTGGCGATGACCAATAGGGGCACAGCAGAGCACTTTCGTTCAAGAACTGAGCTTACGTAACTATGCAAGTTTGTAATTGCGAATATTTTTGAGTGTCTTTAGGGCCTTTAGCATTTGTGTCTCTCAGCTGAGGGGAATTAAAAGCCCCAGCAACTCAATTCCCTGCCAAGATAACGGGCCTGCTGATTCTCCAGAAACAAGCAACAAGTTTGAATTTTTTGTGGCAGACAGGTTCCCGTGGCCTTGACTATGACCATTGAGCTGTTTCACGCTGATGAATGCACTGAAGAATCCATTGAAGCAACTGTGGTTCCTTCAAACCTTTTACTTTAAAACACAAAGTCAAATATCGCATTCATCGTAGATAAGAACCGAGGTCCTGCTGTGATGTTTATGTAACCATGCGTAGTGCACCTAAACTTAATTGGCCAGTAAAGCGAGCAAGCAGAGGCTGTTGCTACCTCTGTTTCTCACTTCATGATTGTATGTTTTATACATACACATTCACGGGACAAATTATTATTCAATCATTATGTGCTGTCACAATGGGGCATTGCAATAATATGTGATTGAAATTAAGGCAGTAGAAATTGGTGACCCCTCTTACATTATTGGTCGGTGAGTGTGACAGACCACCAACAGGAAGGCGAGATTTCACAACAACAGACAATGGGTGTGACATTCCTTCAAAGTTGTTTCTAGTTGCTTAGTGAGGCTAGTTAAACGCACGTTGTGAAAACACAAATGTATTATCAGTGTGTAGCAAAGCCAGCGAGTAAACAAAACTGCTGGAACAGCCTATACCTGATGTGTCAGTTGGATTCTTGTGTTATTTAAAGTTGTGGGAAAAAGATTAAATGTTTAAACAGCGTAACAGAGCGTGAATAAAATTACAATTTTAAAAGAAATAAAGAAATACAAGACATTTCTGCTAGACTGTAAACTTGGCCTTGGATAGAGAAGAAACATGCTCCGCTAAATTAGGCAATCCCTGAAACCAAGACTTTTTCTTGCTAATTGTTTCTCTTAACTCCATTCTCTTAACTAGCCATTGTGCAGTTGTTTATTCTGCCAACAGCTAATCTGGTGGCCATTTTGTGTTACTGCACTGAAGCACCACAAGTATGAAATGGCAGTGTGGGGGAAGGTCTCTTAAAGAGACCTCGCTATAAATCTGACCAAGCTGAAGCTGCAGTGTGCACAGCATACATCTGGTGCGCTTGATTCTAGTGCAGAAGGTTTATTGTTAGCCCTTGTGCCCTAGATGTGTTGTATTTCCTTTGCCTGTGCAGCAGGTGTATGTTTAAATGGCAATATTTAAATGCTCGTATAATAAAGCAAGAACGTTTGGAAAACAATCAATCGTTTTTTAACTGATTTGGTATTTAATGAATCTGGTGTTCCATGCGCTACGTTTAGAGGGATATCTATAAGAGAGATTTATGACATATAACCCACAGCTAAACCGGTCCCGGCTGGTTTCAGCTAGTTCCTGCCGGTCATATCTTTGAGTAGCTGGCTAGGGATACAGTGGCCTTAAAAGACGGGTTTGTTTTTCAAGCAGTTGTTGTGTTGGAGGTTTCCAGATTATGTTTTTGTATGTATTTTACAGACAATCCTGGTTAACTCTGTTTAGAGTTTTGTTCTTGGCCTGGATCCTTCTTATGTATGTGCTCTTAGAATTTAGGACCATTGCTATCTACATTTCTACTTAGTTTTGCAGGATATAGGCATATCTTTTGTTTTTGTAGCATGTTTTTGCATGTCATTAGCAATCATTGTGATAAGCAGCTTTAGGAATCTGGACGACTGCAGTTTTTAAAGGATGGTAGGGTTAGTGTTTAATTTAATAAGCGGGTGATTTGAAGGCATTACAAATGGGACCCGTACAAAGACAAGCGATTACATTTAGGTATCTGGCAGACGCTTTTATCCAAATGGGAAACAAGACCGTGATTAATTATAGGAATCCAACAATATGAGAAGTGATATACAAAGATATCAATTTACATAGAGATAATAGGAGAGAAAACGTAACGAGAAATAGTAGAGGGAAAGGATTAGAAGATTAATGCGTTTATAATAAACAGCTAGTCTTATTTTTAATAAAAGATATTCTAGTGAAAAAACTATACAGAGCAAAAAATAACATGCTGTTGTTTTCCATAACTTTAAACACGGCATAGCCCCCACCTTGCATTTTCCATTTTAAGATACTACAAAAGTTTTCCACTTGATTTTACACCCTGATGGTATTGAGCTTTTTATTGTTGCGCATCAAAGCTGCAATAAGTCAACGTTTTATTTTATTCCCAAGTGTCCAAGTGAAAAGGATTGATAACAATATAACTGAGCTAGTGTCGGCACACTGCAGTAGATACCTGATGTTGTAAATAATAATTCAGTCAGTAACGTTTTGGTCATAAATCTACTTCAGTCCTCTTTTGGCATTCTACACACCTGCTAAAATGTAAAACGAGTGATCTACGGGCGTAGCTGTATATCATACATACTCTATTATACATGCAGTTTCTCTGTGTTAGGATTAATCTTGGGTACATCATTTTTCGACATTAACTTCATACACAGCAGCAGTTTTCCCGGACATAAAGTAAACCTAGTTAAAGAATATAACTAGTAATAGATAAGTATCCTAATCTCCACAAGTATTCATTGTTTTCATCTAAGCTGCATTTTTTGGAGGTAAGTGGTAAGCAACTGTCAAATACATAATACCAGTAAGTGACTTATCAAACAGCAGCTTCAGTAAGAGCTATATTCAGGGATTGAGTGAATCACTCAAATGATTTAAACTGATAAGTCATTAATTTAAATCATATTTAAATTGAAACACCATGAGTGTCTAAGAATATATCTATGTGGTAAAGATCGCTGTGGAACCTCGTCTTACAGTTAGGAACATTAATAATATAGTATTAACCATTGTGTGTGAGCGTTCTGCTCAGCTTGAGGTTGTGGTAATGATTAGTTACTATTTAAATGGCCATATGGACATTGAATCATTCATGTTACTCAGTAACAATTTGCTCCTGGTGATGCTTCACATGATTAAAATATTACTTGCGTGACCATCAGTGCGACTAGTCATCACCGAGTCTGCCCTCGGTATTACAAGCTATTGCTGTGCAAGAATTGGCAGTCCTATTCCAGCTGTGTAACCTTTGGCTGGCACAGCTTTGTGTTTAGAGCTGTACTAAATCTATGAACACAGCAACACACTATAATTAGAATCCTTTGTTAATTTATATTAACTTGGTGGATTTTTCCATGATCTTCCTTTAATACGAAGTTGTGCATCTCTTTTTAGTAATAATAGGATCCCTGCCTACTGTGGACCACCACAAGTCCAATTTGGCTTTATATTATGCAATGGTGGGGGAGCGGTGCATGCTTTCACCTCAGGGGATTTATCCCCACATACATCTCTTTTCAGACTCGTTTTTTTGTCTCATTTTATACTTGCTTTTCTTTGGATATGTGTGTTTTGCAAAATGTAACTAAAATGGCTGTGCTGTGGTCCTCTAGAATTTGGCTTGGTCTGATTAATTGTGGCAAAATCTTACAGGCTGTTCCAGACACTGAAGACCAGATTGCTTTTCCTTGTGTTTTGCTCTGTTTTCTAAACGTTGCAAAAGTGAGAATGGTCAACACGTTTCAAAGACATGCTAGATTCCCTTCCCCCTTCATTTACTCTGTGTGCTCCTTGAGGTAAAATACTTATACAGTATTCTCACGTTTTCTCACGACTAATCACAGTTAACCTAAGAACCGCTTTATTAGTAGTGCATCTTTACAATCAGTTGTAATTTATAACAACACACATTTGTTTGTGTATATTTGCAAGTTGGGTACCACCAATTAGAGTAGATATTGTCAAGCCTAATGGTGCCCTATCTAGGTGAACCTCAGAAATTTTACATTTTTGTGATACTATGAATATATGTGATGCCTATATGTTGGAATAGGCTCCAGTGCTTTCTGCGACCCTACATAGGATACGAGGTATAAAGATCAGATAAATGGATACTATGAGTATTTCTGGCTCTTGTGTATTAAATTGCATATTATGTTACCTAGCTGTATATCGCTTTGGAAAAAGCACCTGCAAAATGAAAAAAATTGTAAACTTGTTAATACAGTTGGGAACAGATGTATCATGCACGTCAGTGTCCCCCTTTTCGTGCTTATAATGGTACGCTCTATGCTCTCCAGTAATTTTCCATTGTCTGCTCTGCTGTGTTACTCAGTAGCAAGACAGTAGAGCTATGCTGCAGTATGCTTATGCTCCAGAGCAAATTTAAAATGTTCAGACCTAGTTTGATAAATTGAGACCTAACTATTCAGTTCTGTTTCAGAGCATTTCCACTTTCAAGTTATTACAAAATATAAATTAAAAGGAAAAGACAACAACGGTTCATGTCTTGCAGCTTTGTGTGTACAAGGTACATCTTATTTTCAATGTAAAGTATATGAATGGATTTGTTAAAAAACCAATAATTAATAAATGCACCCCTGCCAAATCCATGGTACATTCCCACTTGTGCCCCTCCCCCAGCAGCTCAGGTTAAGTGCCAGGCTGTTGATCGTACAAGGCTAGTCAGGCTTGCTGGTTTCTCCTCCAGAGGGTGGCCTGCATTTGAGGATAGCAGTGTAAGGTCACAGCTCTTTGTCTTCCTGTCATTTTTTTAATCTGCTTTCCATCTTTTCATTAGAAACTTCGTGTGAAACTGTGGTTTATGTAACATTATTCTAAATTAACTAAATGTAATACCACTGAGGGTGGGGTGTCTGCGATTTGTTTTTGCATTAGCATGAACGTCTTGGCGCTTTATTTAATGGATGCATGTTTAGCTATGTGATGTGAGATACTGAATATTCAGTAAAAACTGTGTTTTTGTGCAAATCAGTTGATTGTGGCAGGCATTGTGATTCTCAGTATATGCCATAGCAGGGGCAATCAGTCTTGTTCCTGGAGAGTCTTCCAGCAGAGTTTAGGTCCAGCCCACCCCTTACACACCTGCTGCTAATTTACAAGTGATCCTGACCTCATGACCTCAATTAGTTGCCTTGTGTGCTGGTTTAGAGATAGAACTAAACTCTGCGGATTGGGTAGGATTGTGCACCCTTGTGTTGAGGGTGCTTGTCTTGAGGCCAGAAACAGCCCAAGCTGCCGATTTAAATGTTATAAAATTCCCATTTATAAAGGAGTACATTTTATTTCAGACAGACAGGAATAATAAAGTAGCTGAAGTAGCCGTTTGCCGTTTATCGTAAATTCGAAGTGTTTGAAGACGTAAGGTACTTCGAATGTAGCTTTGTTGATTGTAATGGGGAATGTCTTACCTGTAAAACCGATATAAAACTGGTATATTGTGTCAGAGGTGAGGAGTGCCTGCACAGGTTCCAGACAGTATCCTCAGAAGCACTTGATAAATACTCCAGTGCCAGGATGGAGCAAAGCCAGAAGACCGATGATCAGACAGCTCTGGGGAACCACAGGAGCAGCGCATACTGGACGTGTGAAATGTAATCTTTGCATTAACCGTAAGACACAAGGCCACCTCTACATCATACCCCATCAGGTTATGTTGGGTGGTGAAAAGATTGGTTATTTAAAGTCAAATTTCTGTTGAATTTGCACAACCTTAATGATAGTACAGCATAAAACACGAAAAATCACATTGTGATTCTAGGGAAATTGGCCCACAACTGGGATTACTGCTATACAGAGCCTTGGCGTAAGGAACCAGAGAATTGGACAAGAAACACGCCTATCTGGATTTGATGCAAGCAGGAAACCAAATTACACAACAATCGAACCTTTGATTTTACATGCTTGTGTTTTCTCGTTTAATTTACAAGAATGCTTGACGGTTGTTTAGTATGCCAGAACTTGAGCTGGTGGCCATTTTGTGTTATTGCAGTGTTGAGTTGCAAGTATAAAATGGCAGTGTGGGGGGAGGGGCTCTTAAAGAGTCCTCATTGGAAATGTGATTTTCTGTTGAAGCTGCAGTGTTTATTTCTGCTGCGTCTTGTTTGATTACTGTAATTATTTTCAGTTTTAGTGCCTGAAATGTGTTCCATTTCCTTTACTTAAATGGCAGATGTGTTGATTTTGAAAGTAATATTTCATTACTCAGACAATGAGAAGGGAAACCTAAGATTGTAGAAGTGTGGTATAAAATGAATCTGGTTGTTTGATACACTTGTTAGTTTATGGAAACCTTACGAGAAACAGGTTCATACCAACACGCGAGAGGCCAAAAACAAGAAACCCACAGCTAAACAGTCATAACTGGTTTCAGCCAGTTTCTGCCAGTCGTTTCTGTAATTCTGTAATTCTCTGTCTTTGTTTTTAAGATCGATTTACAAGGACTCCACAGGATAAATAGTGCCATAATAATAAATTGTAAAAATAGACCAGAGCAATAGCTGTTTAAAACTATTTCAAAACAATAAAAAGGCAAAAATTACATATAGCTTCTAAAAGTACTGTTTTATAAAAACAGCTCTAAAAATTGTCCATCTTGTTTTACATACAGTTCTATGTCCTCATTTTAAGGCACCACACAACCTCTATATGAAAAAGTAGATCATTTATTAGATGCAGCTGTCTGAAGGGCCTTTGTCAGATGTTAAAAACTTGGGATGCGACAATCCAATGTTGAGTATCGGAATCGGTCCGATACTGGCCAAAAATGTTGAATCGAATATCACCAAAATAAAACATCTGATCCGGTCCACTATGACACACATACATTGAGCGAAATGATGCGGAGCTTTACATTTGCAAAACGATCTGCTATATATTAAATAATTACTCACGATGTCACCTGTGTGTGTGTGCGCGTGCGAGACATTCAGAGCAGTGTGTGCATTTCCCACTGGACACAACGCAGAACAAAACTCCTGTACAACAAAACATGTTTGCTTTATGATTTGGTATTTGTGCATACTTCTACTGCAGTGCTGTATGGCCTGTAGCTGTTCTACTCAGAAATCTTGTAGCTGGCGTTACGATGATTGAAATTAGTGGACTAACCAATCTGACTGGCAGTTTAAGACTGTCCTTGGTAATCATTGGCATTTCTGTGTGGGAATTTGCAAACCAGCTGTTATGCTGAAGGCATAACAGATTAGAGAGAGATGCCATTTCTGGCATTTAAAGGAAAATGTACATACAGTCCTCTTTATAGTAATGGTACAATCTCTGGCCATTTCCCCCAGCCATTTTTAGTGCATATTGTGTAGCAATGGGCAAACAGTGAGGATTCTCACTTTGTTACCCATTCTTATTATGTACTTGTGTTTTTAACATTGTATATAATTTAATTTGCTCTTTGGGTCAACTATTACGTTTAGAAGTTATCACTTTTGATTTCCTGTCATAATTACCACATAACTATCTGTCCATCACACACCGTGTAACTTGGCAGTCTTTCCTTTGTGCGACTAAGAGAGACTAAGCCCTAGATTACGTTTAGTTTCCAGTAATTTTCCAAATGTAGAAATGTTTAGTCGACTAATGCAAATGTAGAAATGTTTAGTCGACTAATGGGGGCAGCCCTAGATACAACAGTAAACATTTTTACATTTGCCAGACGCTTTTATCCTAGAAGACTTACAGTGTATTTAAATTATACATTTTATCTGTGTGTGATGCCTGAGCATAGATCCCACTAACCTTTGTCCCTGTAGCTCAATTGGTAATTTTGCGTTAACAGTGCAGTCACAATGTTTTAGAGACGCCTCTGCAAACATGGTAGAGTCCAGCTAAATTCACTTCCCCTTTCCATTTGCTCTTTGAGGTAGGATAGCTAGACATGCTTCTGTTCTCTTGTGGTTAATCACGGGCTAAGCTTGAGAACCGCTTTATTAAAGGTGGATCTCCCCAGTTCATCTGCAAGTGAAAAAAAAATTTTTTTGTTATTATTTGCAAAGAAATCTTTTGCGTAAATTTATTGGAAGTGGGGGCCGCTATCTGGAGGAGCTGTCAACAACAGTGCTGCCCGGGGGGACATGTCAGACCTCTTAATAGGGTTGAAATCTGACTAGTTGACTTGTCAGTTGACTAGTTGACAAGGCAGTTGTAACAAGTTATGGTGTCTCCCCTCTCTATTCCGATATTGGTATGTTCTGTGTTGTCCTGTAATTTTCCATTGTCTGCTCTGCTGTGTTACTTGGTAGCAAGAGGGTGGAGCTATACTGCAGCGTGATTGTGCTCCAGGACTACTTTCAGCTATATTAAAACGTTAAAATCGAATCTTGTTTTAAACCGTTCTCGTTTTCAAATCTGTTTCATAACATTTACACTTAAGTTAATGTTGTAAGAAAACATTAACGCCTCCAATGAAGAAATTCTGGTTAAAACAAATAATTGCGTTTTTCCTAATGGGAATGCAAGGATTGCCCACTTTTTAGTGCCAGTTATATACAAGTATTTTAAATGTATAATTAAATAGGGAAGGCACCCCTGTTTACTCCGTGGTACAGTCCTAGCCCTGCCCCTCCCCCATCTTTTCCTGCTCTTCATTGTACAGAGTCTAGTCACGCTTCCAAATTTCTCCTCCAAGCAGAAGGTGGCCTGCATTTGAGGAAAGCAGTGTAAGGTCACAGCTCTCTTACACTGACCACGGTCCTGTTTTAAAACTTGGTGTCTTTTTAAACTAGAATCCTTCTTGAAAGTGTGGTTTAGTCGACTAGATTATAGTAAATATAACCAAATGTAAAATTGTGATATGATGTACTTGCACTTTGTATTTAGCAGTGGGAAATTGGTAGCATTTTTGAAAGGAATAGGTTACATATTTAGCTATGTACACAGTATTGATGAGTGCCTAACTTGGCCAGTTAATTTCGGGCTGAAACAAGGTGGCACCAAGGCGCAAACCTTCTCTAGCTCACCTGCTGGTAATTTACAAGTGATTCTGTGAACTGATTGACTGGTTCAGGTGTGTTTGATTAAACGTATTAAATTTACCTGTTGGCTTGTGTTAAGAGCTGTTTTGGCCTTTTGGTTAACAATATAAATGTTTTTTTTACTGCATCTGGCCATTGTTAATATTTGTCATTCGTGAAAGAATCGGACTCTTCCAAAGCTATCGCTTGTTGGGCAGAAGGTGTCGAAGGTGAGAAGCGTGTGCACGGGTTCGAGAGAGTTCCCTTCAAAGCATTCAATAAATACTCGTAACGCAAACCAGGCTGAAGAAAAGCCAGAAGACTGGTGATCAGTTACCTCAGAGGAACCACAGGAGCAGCATGTGCCGGTCGAAGACGCAACAGGATTTAAAGCTGCGAATTTTGAAAGCAAATAATCCAAACATAAAGACCACGTGCTGCTGGATGGACCTTTGATTTAACCAGAGAGAGTTGGAGACTGACTGTGTGCCTGAAATCAAGGCAGTTTTTTGCACTTTGATTCTTCTTCCCGCTGCAATTGTTGTTCTTGCCAGCAGTTGAGCTGGTGGCCATTTTGTGTCATTGCAGTGCAGAGCTGCAAGTATGAAATGGCAGAGTGGGGATGGGCTCTTAAAGTGACCTCGCTGAAAACCAGCTATCGGTTAAAGCTGCAGTGTGCACAGTTTGCTCTGTTGTGTCATTATTCTAATCTAGTAATTTTAGAAGGATTGTCAGCAGGATTGTCAATTTAGTCCACTGGTTAGTTTGTGAGTTTGTGAGCAGTTTAGACTGTCATCTATATGATGATCTCATAATCTATGAGGTGTGACTCACACCTAATCCGGTGTCAACTGGTTTCAGCCAGTTTCTGCCGGTCATGTCTGTGAGTCGCTGGCTGTGCATTGCAAGAGGAAAGTTGCTTGAAATAAGCTGTTTGGAAATTAAGATGGATTTGGGTTATGTTTAATGTTTGTATTTCCCCACCAACCCTCATATTTTAATACATCTTTGGGTTTTATTTTTTATCACTGATTATCTTTTAATGTGATCTGGAATTTAGAGAGACTGGTGTATTATTTGTAGGCATACGTTTTCCCCTATTTTCATTCTCATTCAGCATTGTAGAGGAGTTGGGCCATGTCTTTGTTTCTCATGTAAGCGGCAGAGTTTTTACACCTGTGTTTCGAGTAGTGAATTTTAAAGAGTAGACCTGCATGTTAGGGAAGCTATTTCTTGCTTTACATTACGCAATTGAAAATTTCACAATGTTTCCTTTACATTTTTCATTCATTTAGCTGACATATTATTATATATTTGACAACAATGTTAATGCTGCTATAATACCAAATTAAAAACAACATTTTGTGCAAAACAATAGAGAGCAATGAATAAAACATTATATCTCCATAATCTCGAAAGTATGTAAGTCAGCTCTAATTTTAATAAACTTCCTACTTTATTTTACACACTGATAAAATACAAACTTTTAATATACTTACCATAGCTGCAATATCATGCTTGTTTAATTTTATTCCCCTATAACTACGCTTAAAAATGACAACACTTCCTCTAAATGAAAAAACAACAGTTTTATTAGATTTAAACTAGTTTTGCTGCCTATAGGGTCTTGGATATTAGGAACATTAAACATAATCCGCATTACAAAAAAGAAGCTTCCCAAGTGACCAACAAGAAAACCAGTGGATTGTTAACAATATAAATGACCTCAATTAAATTAATTCCTAAGTTTGCTTTGCCACAGCTTGCAATTTTTCTCTTCTTTGTTCAGTTAGCAATTTTATGGTCATGCTAACATTCTCCAGGCACTCTTTGCAACTGTCTCCACCTTGGTGTGCGAGGAGAATTTATTACTTGATATTGCAGCTAAAAATGTAAAGCATAGCTGTGCAGTTTGTAGAACTGTTGCGAGTTTATCAGTTATTTTTT
>JAZGTJ010018049.1:0-11658 GCA_036877575.1 Botia almorhae
ACTCCTCTGGTTTTAATATCAATAAACACTTGTGCTTTGAGCAGATACCTGATATAAAAGAATATTTAACAGAATAAAACATTTCAGATTTACTGAATTATTATTAAGAAATATTTTTAATTATTTTGAAAGGTGTTTATGTGCATATTGTTCTTGCATTATTGCATCATTCCTGCAATATTGTTAGAAGTCACTAAATGTTTTTTAATACCAAACAATTACGATTACCAAACAATACGTACCAAAGAACTATTTTGTTGTAAAATAAAAGTAAAACCTTGGTATTACACCTCCACTTTATACCAAAATAAGCAAACAACCTTAAGTGAAGAACAATAAAATTACAACAACGTAGTAAATTTTAGGAAGTTATGTTTCTATGGTAGGCACTTTCTGTCATCTCCACACTTTCCTAAGCTTCTCATAAAATAACTTATAACTGGACTTTTGATGTCCATGACTGTTGCCCTAATTGCACATCAGTAGACCCACACAGAATCTTTTAGTGAAAAACAGAAATCACAGCATTTGGTTGATTGGTTCAACATAATGTATTTTCCACCTGGTATATGGCGGCAAACACAACATAAATTGACAAATCACAGCAAAAGGGGCAGGATGCAAATTGCTGTAGTCTGAAAAACAAAAGGATGTATACACAAAGGCAAAAATGAACATTTCTGGTACAGATGGCTCCCACACCTTTGTTGAACAAATATTGTTTACTATTTTAATTACACTTTCAGCTACCAATTAGAATGTAGCACACTCAGCTCTGTTTAGTACATTTTACCAGATATTAAAACCATTACGTACAATCATGCAGCAGTGCAGAAAACTAAAAAAATGTCAGCTGATAACATGTTGGCTAACACACTAAGGACTCATTGTAGTTTGGGACCAGTTGTTTGTATTTTGAAACTAAAAAAATCTATAAATATGTGATCCCTTTATTAATTCCCTATAGACTCAACCAACTTTATCATAGACATTATACATCTATGTGAGAATGTTGTTTGTGCAGTAGTTTTAACCCTATCAGACCAAAATGAGTATGCACCTCAGTCAGATGTCTATAGTTTGTTTTATTGGTCAAAATTGTAATAAAGATTTTGAGAGCTCTGTTTGATTTAAGTTATAACGTTACCCAATGTATGATATTGCACAAGCTTATACTGTTACTGCATTTAACTGCAAATGGGTTTTGAGTTTGTGTTATTCTTTTTTTTTTAATCTGATAACCTTTATTTATGTGTCTGTTTGTTTTTCAAAAGTTTTCTTAAATACCTGTTGGCAAATGTATGTTTTCACTGTAAAACATGGTAAATACATGAACAAAGTAACTAATTATTAGCAGTACTGGAGAACATAAAGCTAGTCAATTTATTATTGTTATCACTTGGGGAATAAACTGTTTTTGACCCATTCCTATTTTCCTATGTTTCTTTACATGATTTCATTATTCCAAGGTTACATTCAAGTGTACATCTGCAAGCAGCAATTTTAAGTTTAATTTTCGAAAAAAAAATTTAAATTTTTTTAAACATTTAAACAGACACAGTGATAATGCCATTCTGTTCCCAAAAACAATGACCAGGAGCAGACTGGAGGAAGTCACAAAAGTTAGTAAAGAAAAAATTGACAAAAACATGACAATTAAAATGTTTGACAAGTGCATTTAAAGGTGACATCCCTTAGTATTGTAATAAGATTCAGATGAAATACAACAATCAGACAACATAAATAAAACCCATAAAATGGTTTTTGCATCTTGATATTCATCAAAGTCATATTGTTACATGCTGAATCCAGGCATGTAAAGTGCAACAGAGACTTTATTGTTTTATCTAAGGTGCTTCAATTCATAAACTAGCTTTTTATTTTGGTCTATATGTCTTTATGTGGCTGTATGACAGATTTCTGTCACCAGAACCTGCTAATGACAGCTACTATATATCTTCAGCCTTATGCAAATCATAAAGAGACGAGACACAATCCTACAGGTTGCAATTACAGCTCTTCTCCAGCTCTTTGTATGTAGTCATACTCCAATTACACAAAGACCTCCAAAGTTCACATAACAAATAATGTTTTAAAAAGACAACAATAGTAAAACAATAAAAAACAACATCATAGATCATGATCCCTAAATCTCTGCAACAACTGTGGCTTGTATGACAAAAGTCAAATAAGTTATGTAACATAACACATTAAAATATGTACATAAAACAAAGATATTCTTTTGGCATACTAGTAAAAAAAAGAACATCAGAAATTGAACCATTCTGAAGATGGCTTTGTGCGTTTCTGGAAGGATAAAAATGGTTTCTCTTCAACATTCTAGATGACCACTGTCCTGAGATCAGTGAGAACCCGGAAACTCTCTTGCGTGTAATTATTTCCTTTATATAAAAATGGCTAGAGCTATGACACAACACTCTCACACAGCACAAAGCTGTCAGTTGCCTGACCAGAAGTCTAACCTTCAAAGTTGTTACAGCTGTGGATGGACCTGATCTCAGACCCTCTTTCTCCTTCCCATTTAATGCTAGTTATTATAACTTTAAACATTAATGGGGAGCTCCCCATCATTAATGGGGAGCTGCGAATCATCTTCCTCTACTGGAATCCTGTCTGCATCAGGTCTCACAGAGAAGAAGAGCCATTTTAGCAGCGCCAGCACCGCGCGCACCAGCAGCCGCAATATGAGAAAGGCGAACGGCACGCCTATCTCCATCAAATGAAAGATCTGCGCGCTGAATCGACTAAGCACACAAGTGAGGAAAAAGGTCCCAAGCGCTACGCATGGGTACAGGGAGAGCTTCGCAAGCATAAAGGCATGTTCTCGCCCGCCATAACGGACGTACGGGTGTAACGTCTCGCTTTCGGTCGAAAGCGCAATTATCCACATAGCCAGCTGGAAGAGACCGGCAAAAAAGATGATGACGCAGCTGATCTGCACCGCCTCCAGTTCGTTGCGTGAACCTCTGGGAAACTCGTTCGTGAGCTGGTACGAGAGCGGCAGACCGCCCACAAACGCCAGGGAGAAAGTGTTGAAGAGGCCCATGAGGCGCGTGGCCTTTGTCACGTGCAGGAAGAGAGAGTGGTGAACAAACCAAAGAAGTGCGACCGTGGCGAAGGAACCAAAGTAGGCCAAGTACTTAGGTCCGTATTGCTGAAGCGCACTGAGGAGGTTGTCGTCAAACTCCTTTTTCACAACAGACGGGTCAGGCACGTTGTCTTCGCTGTATATAAAATACAGCTGATATTACTTAAAATTCTCATACAGAACTTACCTAACTAAAGAAATAACACTTTGGTACATTGATTTCTCATTAACAAATATTTGAAATTATGTCTGAAATTAACGCTGGCACAGTGCATATTCACTGCTATTCTTGGAAGGCTTTGGATGCTTTTAACTAATACAACAATGTAGCAAAAACAGCCTGACATGTCACAGCTGAATACAGAAACAAATCTCTTGGGGATGAGAGAAAATTACAAACCAAATGTCTAAGATGAGCAGCGTGGCTACAATAGCATAAACTCCATCACTGAATGCCTCTACTCGCTCTTTACTCAAGGGTTCAGTGGGGTGGTAGGTGTAGAAAAGCACAGAATCGGGATCTTCCTCCATCTGACCTGGGTTTATGGAACCAGTCATAAAATAGAGGTTCAGATTCAAAGTTTCATATTATTTGTTAAAACGAATATAAAAATTGTTTTAGTATTTGTTCTTACCACCAATGATTTTGTTCCGGATCCATTTAAAAGACTGAGATATGTAGGGCAGGAATATGACAATAGCCAAAATGACATACGACTATGGGGGACAAAAATGAGTAATATGTAACATATACAAATGTAACGATAAGTAAATATGTTATCATTATGTAATATTATGTAAATATTTCTGTCATGTGTATGCATATATTTATGTGCGAAAATAAAAGAAAGAGATTGAGACATTCTGTAACAAATACAGTTACATGAATACAGTTAACAATCTTTTATTTAAGCAATTGACCTACCAACGGAAAAAAGATGAATGAAAAGATGCTGGCAAAGAGGCACATGGTGGGAACCCTCATAATGACTTTGAGAATTTGCTGCTTGTAATAAGCCTGATTCTCTGACATCTGGATGTGGCCATTCAGGAGGAAGGAATGACTAAATCCATACAAGACAATCAAAGCCTAGTGACACAAAGTAAACATATGACTGTAAAATAACAAAACCGTTTAACATCAAAATGAAATACAAAGCTGATACTTTACTTGCTGTGACACCAACTAACTTTGTAAAAGTAAATAAATTAGCTCAAAGTAATGTTAGGAATTCAAAATGTTTTTCAGAGACACAAATATTCCGTTTTGTAGTTTCCTTACCTGAATTAATCCAATCACAATGACACATGAACAGAAGGAAAGAATGCCAGTCATATTTTCAGGAAATGTTGCCATAAGGGAGAACTATAAGACAATGTACAAAACTTTATTATAATATTAATAAAACAATCATAAACTGACATAGCCTTAATTGTATTTCCTTTGAACACACAAACAACACAGCTGGCTAAGAGGTTAAAACAACAGTTTAACATTGTCAAACTGTGCTGGACTAGGCAATATTTCAAAACAGAATGAATAAAACTCACTGTGTATGGTAGAAAGGTTATGAGCATCATACAAGCCTGAAATAGATTAAAACGGGTAAGTTGAAAAATAACTATTAGAACAATAACTAATTTAAACATAAAGCTACTACATAAAGCTCACATTCAAAGACAAAACAGGAAATGGCTTATTTCAGTTGTGTTGCTGCACTCACCAGGTTAAGCAGCGCAAGAGTATCATCAATGTGTTCAATGACCTGAAACAGTCTAATGGAAAAACAATCATGTAAATGAAATCTCTAGGTGACTGGAGGGATTGTAAAGGAGGGGGTAAAAAGAACAGTTAACGATTCGTTAATATTTGAAACATTTTACTGTGTTAATGCAAATGTTTAAAAGCTCTGACCTGTTATGTGCAGCCCAAGCAACAGTGACTATCAGAAACGTCATTAAATACACACCGACCTTAGTAGTGAGCAAAGACTGAATACTCTCCTTTAGTTCCTGATTATAGAGTCATTATATCAGTTATTTATTTACATGCACAGCAAATTGTATTGCATATATTTTGTCTGAAAGGTAGAATTATTTATTTCACCTCATTATCCTCAAATTTTGTATGTGCAACAGGTAAAATCTGAAAACAACAACGGATGACATATTCAGTGCATTTATTTACCAGGGCTTGGAATAGTAACAGAAAGAAAATGTGACATCAGATTTAAAATCAAAGTTTATCATATTAAGTGTGCATTCCTGATGGTATACTCTGGCTAATAAAATGTTCCACACCCTTTGTCTAAAGGGTCAGTGGGAGTTTTTCCTCACCATTACAGTGGCAATGATGGATATGAGAGCATCACTGTAAGCCAGCAAACGGTGCGATGATTGCGTGCTGCTGTGGCCGTCTTTCTCCCACGACGTCACGCTCTCCAAAAAGACATGCGAGTGATTTCGCGGTGTCCTCCTTTTATCCATTTCCTCGTCATCGTGGTGCTCGATTATTTCTTTTTCATAATTTTCTCCCATGACAGCTGCGGTGGACGTTGTCAGTGGGCGGGGCGTGCATGAACGCACAGAATTGTTTGCAAACACTGAAGACACGCTGTCAGCTGACCGGAACTCGCTCAACAAATGAATCAAAGAACATCCTCCCGCGAGAGTGCAGGCTTAAATCCAACTCATTTGTACACTGTCGTTTGAAAACATTCTTATATAATTCATCAGTGTATCAAACGATCAAATAGAATTAACGTTAAAGGAAAGTTAATAAAAGGGAAGTGACGCAATACACACGCTTTGGTACGCTTCTCTTAACTCTTAACCCTGATAATATTTATATAGTGACATACTAATGCATTTACAAATATGTTAGGATTATAACAATGAATATAGATATTAATGTGACTTTTGGGGGAAATTAGTCTGTCAACCAACAACAGGCAACCCCCAGGAATACCGCCTTGTTTCCCATGCTTTTTAAAAATAACAATGTAATATCCTGAATAAATATGAGTACTACTAAAACGCATACACTTAAAGTACCACTAGAGGGAGACAAGCAATTTATGTTTCCCAATTGTTTTGCTAAAAAGGAATTACCTGACGAATCCTATAGCCACTGGGCTAAGTAATGCTGTATTTGCAATGTTAATCGCAGCAAAAAAACCATTGTTTTTTATAACAGGACTACACCGTCCTGTTATTCTGAGACGTGTGTTAGAAACAGAACGTAGGAAAGATGATAAGACAGAGGCAGTTTTCATTGCCTGTCCATGTTTTTTTAGTCCCCTAAATCATAAACATTATACATGCTCAAGAACAAACACTTGCATATTAGAAACACCAGTTAAAATTACATTTTTATTTTAAATGAGGAAAAGACAGAATATGGTTACCTCACTTGACAGGAAGAGTCTAAAAAGATAACCTCAATTTTCAGTTCATAATTTTGTACTATTAGAAAGAAATGAGAAACCTATTAGAAAATATATTTTATATGAACCATTGGCGTAATTTGTTAACAAGCATTGAATTTCACATTAACAAATGTTTGTGTCTGAAGTTATGTTGCAGTGGTGCACAGTGCATATTCAAAGACACTGGCCATGTAGTAGCAACTCCTATTTCAGGTCAACAGAACACAGTATATTTTATTTCATTTTAAATTTTATGGGTTTTTTTTTTTGTGCATGATGCTGTTTACATATTACCAAAGCTTTTGCATAAAATAAGTATTGATAAGAAATGTTCAGGTTTAAAATAACAACAAACAGCAGCAGCTGATGGGTGACTTTTTTCCAGTCTCTTACTTTGGTAGCTGCTGACAGAGCACTTTTTGCACTACAGGATAAATTATTGATGTTTTTGTTTGCAGTTCTGCTACATTGGTGAATCAAAATGGGATAAAATTAAATTCACCAAGTATATTACACGTCAACACAGTTCTCGCTGGTGAGGCTACAGAGCTAAACCCAAATAATTCCTCCGCTCTCTGGAAGTGTGGGTCAGCAATTTTTTATCCCTGCAGGACAAACACAAACAACTTAACGCAGTGGCATATATGTAGTGGTTGGAACACATGAACCACATGTCAGGAATTTGCAGAGCTGTTTTAAGCTGGAGTCAGTATGTTGTCTTTAATTCTGTTTACATATTTTAGTGCATTTCATTGTATCTGTATGTATACAAATAACTGTCAACATCTTGTCACCTGACTGATTCTGTCAACTCTGTGAAGAAAAGCTGAGACAGCTGAGACTGTGTAATGAACCAATGTAAGGGAATGTGGGGTCAGATGTGCCAGTTAAGTTGGTTTTAGGAGTAAGGTTGGAGTTGTGGCACAATGGTTAGAGGGGGAATCTGTTGTTCTTATTGGGACATTACCCACCCACTAATTTCCTTTCCAGGGAAGGAAAAAAATAAAAAGCAGTGAAATTCTATAGGTGGCTGGTAATTTTGTACCACAGTACCTACAGTGTTTTGTTTTAATAATCATCTCTATTACATAATAATGCATCCAGCAAGTGTTTTCGATTGCTTGAGAGATTAATCCCTTCAGTAATCTTCATTTAAAGGAACAGATTAAAGATAATCCATCTTTGGTGACCCAAGGTTAAGTCTGAGCTTTAAAATGCTCCATACATCACACGCCAGTTTAAGTTCAGATCATTTACATAGTTGAATGCACCATAGATCACAGAATGGAGACTAAGTGTGAAGGGTTACAGGATTAACATTGTCTCCAGATCACAATCTTAGGTCAAAACTGGCAATTGCATTAAAAATAAAAACTACTTATAGTTTGCTGGTCTGTATCAGCTATGAGAGAACTTTCAATCTCTTTACTCTTATAGGCTGCTATTAGATAAGTACAAATACCCAATAGCTCTGGTTCTATTAAAATACATGACCACTGCATTTTGACTTGCAGATACTGCAAATCAAGAAACCGTCTGAATTCTCCATTACTGTTACAGGGTCGTTTGACTCACAGGACACAGACCTCATAACAGTAAATGATTCTTTATCACTGCTTGGTTATAGCTAATTCGCAGACTACCTGCCTTTTTGGAAAAAGAAAATATGTAGCACATACTGCTAAATGATAATTATCACACAAGCAAGTCTATCACTTTTTAAATCCCAGAAAACCTTTGCTGTCCCTCATCAAAACTCATCTTGTTGTTGTAAGCCAGAGATGGCAGAAGTAGGCCAGCATCACATTTACTTCCCCTCCTGTTAATCTTCATGAAGTTAATAGAGCTCCTAATTGCTCTCTAATCTTTACACGTCAGGAGTGGCTGTAGATAGAGGGGCTCCTGCATGCTAGGCAAATCCCATTCTGTCTAAGTGAGCAAAAGAGATAAATTAGATATGATGGCCCCAGAGAGGGCCCAGCAGTGCAGAAACACAGAACTAAAAAAGCTGAAGTCATAAATGAGTACGACAGTACTAGAGAGACAGGAAATGTCATTATGATACATAATGGGTAAATTTCAGGGTGTGATTGTTTTGCAGTAAATTGGCATTCCAAAAGTGATGTATACAACCGGAACAGCACTGTGACTGCTGAAACAATGTTACGACAAAATGTGAATTCCAATAACAAATAATCCCCATGCTCTGTTTAGCCATCTGTGAAGGAATTCTGTTGCTTAGTTTCTTTTGCAGCATCTTAAGGATGTTTGCCGCTTGGAATTCTCCCAAAGTCATTGATTAGCTCAGCATACATGTCACGGTAGACACAGGTAATCACACACGCTAAGTCTTGCTCTCTTTGTCACACTCTCTTACACACATCCTATATCTTCTCAGAGGGGGCCCATGTCAATGTTTCTTGCTTGTTCTAATATCACATTTTCAAATTAGTAATAGGATTTTTGAACTAAAGAAAGCAGATCCTGAATCTATAACATGAAAATAATTTCATGTTATAGATTCAAGAGGTTTTTAAGAGGTTTTTCAACTTGAGCGTGAGATATTGCTTTAATATACACTATGCTATATAATATATAGTATGTGAAGAGCCGAATTGTAGCATGATGGCAGCAGTACCAGTACATAAATATTTATTTAACTGGGATACTGCTATCTCCAGAGGGTCAGGCCAAGCTCTGCTCAGCGAGGGGCCACCAGTACGGTTACTCTTTTACACAACTACACACTTTCCAACACTGCTGCTGCTCAGTATGGTTCCAACTAACACTCCTGTAATCACTTACAACCTGACCGGACTAGCAGAACTCTTTCTATTTTCCCAGGTGTTTGAAACTGTCAAGGTCTATAGATTTTAGATCAAGGCAACAAAAAGTGGTGAGTCTGAGAAAGTATGTTATAAACATTCTCTGCAGGGCCAGTGTAGTTGCAATTTTATTTGCTGGCAAATAAAAAACATTTCTGTCTTAATTGGCTCTGGTTTCTAATTAAGACATTTAGCACCAAAGAAACTGAATTAAAACAATCACCTCCGGGTATCATTAGTGTAACTTAATCAAAAATCTTCAAAGCCAAGAAAAGTCTAAGATAAATGGTGTCCACTGGATGATTACACATCTATCTATAATCTAGTCTGTTGTTATTACCATTATAACCAATTTTTACATACTGTATTTACATTCATGACTACTTCTGCTTGTCTTTGACATTATTCATTTAATGCAGTGGAAGAAACCTTGCAGATGATGAGGAGTCTCTAAATTATTGAAATAGATTGGAGATGCAGCACAGATGTGAAGTGTGGAGTATGCATGTATATCTTAGTGTGAGGTCTGGCATGTGGGTATTTGGCTACATTAATATTAATACTGTTTTTACCCTAGCATATCCTCTCTCTTTCTCTCACACAGTTTTGCCACATCTCAGCCCACATTTTGCTCATCTGCATTAGATAAACAAGTAGCTTCCAAAAACCACCCAAAAACATCGTCCATTGTCCCTATTTGCCCCTTACATTTAATCCTATGTATGTAACATTAAAGGAAAACTACAGTAGAGGTTTGTCTTCACTTGGCCAAAATCCATTCCATCGGCGTCTCTATAGTGCTTTCTGACAGTACTAGTGAATAGAGAGAGAGAGAGAGAGAGAGAGGGAGAGGGGTGTAGGGGTTTGAGCAGGGATGAACTGCCAGTGTGAACTGAAAGCTCATTTGCTAATGGTCTGAGAGCAGCTGGGAAAGATAAATCAGGTGCTGCTGCAGTGCAGTGTTGTTGCTCAGGGACTGCTGCAGTTGCTGCTACTTTATGGACCCATCTGAATGCCAGTTTGGCAAGCAGCATATCCGCAATTGTGAGATAACAAATGAAGAAACGTGTTAGGAAGCAGCATTAAGCATCTCAGCAGGAAGTGTGAGAAAACTGGAGAGAAAGCAGGAGAGAGAGTTTATCTTCACAATCTCCCACATGAGCTTTGACTGCCACACGCACATGCAAGATCATTTTCATGCACCAATTCATCAACACTTTCTAAGGCCTTTCATCTTTTCTTTCATCTTTTTTTACCCTCTTCAATTTCTCCCTGAAGAGATTTTCTAGTAGGGGGTCACTCACTGTGCTGGGAGACATGATATCCTGCATCCTACAGCTGTGAGACCATATGGAATGGAATCTGTCAAAAGCCTCTTTATTAAAACTGCATGCTGTTTTGCATGTTATGAAGCTCATAGACATATCATTTGCAATGTTTGGAATTCAGGATGACCATTTCAGAGAGGCAATCTAAAAATAATGCTTAAAATGTTGAGAGGATTAGTGAATGTGTGCATAAGTGTTTGTGTTATTAGTGAATGGCAGCCGGTGGAACAGCATGCCACCTGCACATAAAAAGCAGAGACACACCTGTCTCTATAGTGTCTGTTTCATCAGAGTGTAGACTCAGACCCCTGACACTGAAGACCTCACAGAGAGGCACACGCTGACAATAACAAAATAATAATTTTTTTATGTGTTTTATTTATTCTGATGTTTTTAGTTTGTTATAACACCATGGGGTGACCACAATTTTTAAGTCCCAGCTGGTTCCCTAAACTGGTATGTGGGGGTACCCACTTTTGCCTAAATAATATTACATTTAGGTATTTGGCAGACGCTTTTATCCAAAGCGACTTACATTGCATTTTACTATACATTGTTTCTGAGTATGTGCAATCCCTGGGATCAAACCCATGATCTTGGTGTTGTTAACACCATGCTCCAACCACTGAGCTACAGGAAAGCAGTTTATAATTACAAAATTATTATTTATTATAAAATAAAAATGCATGTTGTTATTTACTGTATATTCTGATATGTACATGTAATTGTGTAGTTCAGGCCATTTATCAAATACATTCATAAGCTAACATAAGAAGCTGCTTGCATTGAGAGGACTACAGGGAGCAGCAGCAGGCATTTTAAGTTATTGCAACCAGACACACTGCACGTCAGGGTCCTGGGGTCCTTGTCTGGGTTTTTCCAAATGTCTTGTGCCAGGATCCTTTAGTGTCAAAGCATGATGTTTGGATCTTGACTTAGTCCTAGTCATGGTTCTTGTATGTTGAGTC
>JAZGTJ010018050.1:0-11658 GCA_036877575.1 Botia almorhae
TCCTCGCCACCGTTGGCTGCAGCTCATCTGCCCTTGTACTGCCCGTCAGGAGGCTGCTGTAATCAGTTTTAATTCTGCACATTTTATTAAATTCTACTCAAACAATCTATTCATAACCCTTAATTGATTATATAACATGCACTTGTTTCTCCTACCTGTTTCTCTTTGTCTGTGTGTCTGTCTGTCTGTGTGTTTGTCTGTATGTCTGTCTTTGTGTTCTGTGTACATTTATCATACATGTAAAGCTGCTTTGTAACAATGTCCTTTTGTGAAAAGCGCTATACAAATAAAGTTGAATTGAATTGAATTAAAGCTGCTTTACAGAAAATGAAAGTTGTACATTGTCAGACAAGTGTGTTATTAGAAGTGACTATAGAATTTTACAGTTCTAGGATGGTACAGATTATGCAGTTGACTAAAATTATGTAAAAATTTAAGCAGAATTAATGATCATCTGAAGTCCTCGCAGAGGTCAGCGTCATCTCTACTCAGTGTTGGGTCATCTGAAGTCATCTTAAGATGTTGGATCTATACTGGAGCTGGCATGATCTGTAGCTACCCCTGGAGAGGTATTCAGAGGTAGAAACAGGTGACAAATAGAGAATAATTAGTGTAGCTGCCATTTATAACATTCAGCATTCAGTTAATGCTTAGAAAATTGAAATGAATACATTAAGCTTTCCTGTAGCTCAGTGGTTAGAGCATGGCGTTTACAGCAGCCAAGGTCATGGGTTCTATCCCAGGGATTGCACATACTCAAAAAACAATGTATAGTATAATGCAATGTAAGTTGCTTTGGATAACAGCGTCTGCCAAATACATAAATGTAAATTAAGAAATGCAAAGTAACTTGTGTAGTTCTGTGAGTCTTTGTGACAACAATCTTCAGAGAGGAAAACCTCTTCAGACCTACTCAGAAAACTCTCAGCACAATCTTAATACATTTTTGCCAAATCATGCTACTATTTGACTGAATGGGCTATAACTGTCTTCATAATACCAGACTAAGATAGACAAATCATGCTCTTCTGTGTCATAATCATCAGAGATAGCTTTTAAATGTCATTCGCTTGCATGACGTTATTACATTATAACTGTATCATTACTGTCGTTTAAAAAAGTGCTCAAACAATTTAATAATTTACATGTTAAAAGAATTAGACAGATTTTTACGTGCCAAATTATATGAGAACAAAATCTAAAGCAAATCTGACTGTCAGGATATCAAAATAAAAGACCAAAGCTGGTAAGGGTGATTAATGGTGATAGTTGTGTTGGTGAGGTTATTATGTGTAATTGTATGTTCTTTTCATTGCATTACATCACATGGCTTTAGTGCACCAGCATTACAGAAATGCATGTTTCAGACATGTTTTCAGGCTGTCAGTGGTGTGTGTGTGTGTGTGTGTGTATGTATGTATGCATGTGTGTGTTTAGTGTGTATGAGTGATCTTACTATGTTTTGGGGACCTGACAAATCTGAGCAAAACCTCTTTTTGAGGACATCCTCATTTGTAAAAACGCTATAAATATTTTGTAAATTAAGGTTTCTAAAAATGGTAAAAAAGGAAAGTAACTAGCTGTGTATAACAACAATAGAAGTCTTTGGAATGATCCTATTTAAATAGATAAGTAAACATGTGTGGGGGTGCATGTGTGTTAAGTGCGTGTGTGGGTGTCTCTGTGTGTGTGCATGTGTGCGTGTGTTTGGGTCTGTCTGTGAGTGTTTGTGTGTATGCATGTGTGTGTGTGTGTGTATGTGTGTGTGTGTGATTACAGGGTCTGTTGCTTTTTAATTTCTGAGTTTATTTGACAGTGTAAAAAAGAATCAAAGCATAGGAAAACATGATCACTTATTCTAGTACAATGAAACTTTTTTTATTAATTTTTTTTTTTTTACTAATTTTATTTATTTACTTTTTGGCCTTTAGTTAATAAATAAGCAAAACGGTTGTGGTCACAACGCAGGCCAGATTCAGATGAGTCTGCTGCACTGTCGCTCTGACTCTATCAGCAAGATTTGACCCACATGCCTTGTGTTGTAAAAGTCATTACCACAGTGAAATCCTGGTAGAAGTATTCCTCTTTTCAGCCATAAACATTTCACTGAACCACTGAAGTGACACCTGAGGTTCAGACTTACATTATAAGTTATAAGTATAAGCCATTATAAGTAAGACCATCTTGTAATAATGCCAGTAATACATGTTGCTCCAACACAAATCTAGCCTACAGAACCGGGCCTAAGTTTACATCATCTGCATGTAAAATTCATTAAAGATTAGCACCACACTTATAAACTACAAAACGCATTGTGCTGTTTCCACCTATGAAACCTGAGGTTAAACTGCTGTGTGTTTGTGTGTGTGACTGTTGATCAGAGTATTTATTTATGGACATTGCTGGATTCTGCATGTAGCTGTTTAAAGGGATGTCTTTAGGTTTCCGTATTACGTGTTCTAACATGGCACATAATCCAGCTATAATCACTGAGAAATTGCTCAGTCGTATTGATATGAAATACACAATTCCAACATCACACGCAGACTCACACGCTTTGCTGCTTGTAGGTCGACACAATGTGCTGAAAGTGCCCAGCGTGTCGTGTTGGATATGGAGCAATGATTCTGTTACAATTCCCAGTTTTTTGTTTGAATTTCAATAAAACGTCATCTTTGTCTGAAGTGTAACTCTAATAACAACTCAACGAGTTTGAAAAGGAGATTGCGTTATTGTTAAAACCCTTGCCACGAAATTGCTCGCTAATGGTAATATAAAGTGAATAAAAGGCTGACAGATTAAATAGATGCATGTGAGAGAAGCACAAGGTGGAACGTGTCACTAACTTTTGCACTATTTCTGTTGTTTCTGAGGAAACTGCTGTGTAACAAAAGCATTAAACGAACAGCATAAAGGGCGAACGAAAAGCAATTAGCCAAGAAATGACTCTGATCTTACTGACATTTCTGAAAACGAGTAGCGCAGAATACACGCCATTCACTGATTGACAGTCTAATCCACGTTTGAGGGCCACGGTTCGCAATGCATGCGCAGATAACGAATACATCTGCACGATCCTGATATGTCCGCTGCGTCTTGTCACGGGGCGAATTCGACACCATGATGAACGTATTGACCGTTAATGACTGGATCATCTCCCTGCCTGAAATAAATGCTTTAATCCCCTGTTCGCCAAGTCCATGAATCCTAATATGACTTACATAAACTGAGGTAATAAATCTATGTTAGCTCAGTTGTGTTCAGAAAATTGTTCTGCGACATCTCCCGTTTGAGACATCTGACTGCGGCATGACACTCTTAAGACTAGCGCCTGCTGATTTATTGCTCTGGATAAATTAACTTTCACTGCAATAAGAATTGCAAATGAAGGTGAAGCTGTATAGATTTCCAGCCGTTGTACAAACAGGATTTGTGTTAAAATACCACCAGAGATATTTAAGCCTTAACAGACAGACTTGTGTTTACAATTTCTCTAAAGGGAAGAACTATATAATTTTATATATGGCTTCATGTTGATGGTTTTGGGTGTTTATATTGATATGAAAAGCCCTTTCAACACAGTTCCAAACCAAAAAATTAAATGTATTAATGAATTAATATCAGCCCAAGACAAAGAATAACTAAACACTGGGGCTAATATCATATTAGTGTTAGTCATGAACGTAGCCTTTGACATCAACAACAAAGGATACAGGGATTGTTTTCTCCACTCTCTTTAAAATTGAAAGTCTTTTCATTTTGCTGTCAGATATCTAAATTATTATATCGTTTTTTAAATGTAATGTTTCGCATCAACCATGATCCTAACAGACTCAAGACCCACAAGTCTGTTAGGATCATTTTCAGCTCAACAACCCTGTCATGTAATTCCATGTCATTGTTCTAGAGCTTCACATCAGAATGCCATATGAAAACATCAGGTATGGAAAGGCAGAACTCTTACACTTCCAGACGCTTTTTCTGTTAGAACAAAATGTTGTGCTGGTGCAAGGACAGGACTGGAGGTGTTTGAAAGCCATGATTACAGTGCTGCAAAGCTGAGGTGAATGCTTTATGAAAATTTCATGTAAATGTAAGCGCCACTTGCTGGACATGAGGTCTGATTGATGGGTAAGTGCTTGTAAATGCAGCAGTTTTGAAGGGTGTCGGAAACCCTCATTCAGCTTGGGCTTTAACTATCTTAATAGCAGAACAAAGATGTATTTAGCACAAGAGCTCTTCATTAAAGCTCCCTGTTAAACAAAAGTAGTCGTGCAGGACTGTGTCAGTAGATGATATAAAATGAACCAAGCTTACCCGATCAGCTTCATTTTTCTCTGGCTTTTAGAAAGCTGCTGAGCTGCAAAAGGCCGCATGGACACGTCAAAGAAAGAAATGCAGCCAACTGGTTGGGCTGAATCTGAGTCTAGGAGAAAAAATGTCCATCTTTAGTGATTTTTTATGTTGTTACAGAGAGCAGCTGTTTCACACACACACACACACAGTGATGGATGGATGGCCCTGACAGCCTCCCGGTCTATGAAATTTGGAAAGACCCTTTTAATGATGCTTTTAGAAAACTCTCTTCTTGTAAAACACATGCTGAGTTTGAAATGATGGCCTCGTTTTAACAATTAGTGCTAAGATACACTTAAATAAATCTTTGAAAATATTAGAGCCGAGAGTAACAGCCGCATTTTCTTTCATTTCACCTGGTTGTAGAGAATAGGGCTGCATTTACACTGGCACAAAAAATATTTTTTTTTTGACACATCTAACAAAGATCGGAGTTTGTTGCACATGTGTAAACACGCAAGATCCAATTTTTGGTATTTGATCTGGGCCACTTTCAAATATGGATTTAAATATCTGACCTGCGTCTAAACATACATACGATTCAACTTGGCTATAACGTCACTATTCCACGACGGATTGCGTTGAACGTCATGGATTCGCACATGTTGGATGCAGTGCCAGCGCTAAATAAAGAGTATTAAAGCCAAATATAAGAAGGCTTTAAGGATATATGGAGTTGTTGTATCACCGATGTGAAAAACATAAAAGCCGTCTTTATGATGGCAGCGTTTAAAAAAACGCTTTCACTTTAATTAATTGCTGTGTGCTTTTGCTGACTTTTGAACAGATTAATTAGCAAATGTCCATTTACAATTTGAGGGTCAATCATGGCGCTCATATTAGTGAATTAATCTTTTTGGCCGGGAGGTTAATGTAAACATGTGAATCAGATACGAGGCGTACGTGTAAACAGGCGGGGAGAAAAATCGGATATGGACTTAAGATCGGATCTGCACATTAAGACTTGAAGTGTAAATGCAGCCTAGATGACTCCCTACAGGCACATCACTTCATACTTGAGGCCTGATTCATTTCACTTTCTGTTGAAACAGGCACAAATGTTTTTGTCATTGTTATAAAACAATGCTGCAGAATCTGATGCATCTCAGATTCAGTTCTTAAAAAAAATTCTCTCTATTCATTTCATCAGATCATTCTGAGCTTTACTGTCTCTGTGTTCTGATTTACAGAAGCTGTCTGTCTTTACATTCAAACAAAAATTCTAACAATATAAGAATGTTTTTCATTTCATTATTAGAAAAGAAAGAAAAACCACAAACAGTTCATCTGTCATTGTTCAGTCATTCTATTTTTAAGGAGGGATTATTAAAGCTTAAATTTGCTATTCTTTAATCATTTTCATTTTTAATTTTGTAAAGTGCTGTTAAAATGTGTTTTTGCTATTGTTATACAATTTGGTATTTTAAATGTTTCCTACTCAGAATTTCCTGCTCTAACAATTATATAAAAGGGTTAAACTCAGAAAAATGGATTGCAGTTTTTGCAAAAGAACTTATAACAGTATTTTAAAACTTACTGATTTTACAACAGTAAATTTATATTAATTTATAATTAATTTATAGATTTATAATTTGAGCTGTCAAGTTGGATTTCACAGGAAATGTCAGTCTGACTTTGAAAAATACGTAAGTAACCTGCAATTTTATGTTCGAAACTGAGATGAAGATAGACAGGCAAAAGTTTTGGATTGCAGCTTTAATATCAGGATAAAATAAAAGGAAAGGTCTACTTTGTAATGGCTGAGAGATTTCATATTATGCTTTCAGTGTGTTTTACAGGTTTTGTTCATGTACTACTGGAGTGCTAATATCACACAGTCATGTCACAGTAATGCAGTAAATCTGCTGTTTTCAACCTAAACCAAAGCCTCTGATATTCTATCTCTATCTATACTCTCTCTTTCTCTCCCCTTTTGTCTGTGTTCCTGTGTCTCTCTTCTTTTGTTTTTTGTCTCACCCCCCTTTAGTCTGTCACTTTCTCTGAGGGTCAGAGAGCAGCTCCCTCTGTGTGTATTGCTACGGAACAAGAACCCATTTGTTTTTGTTGCGCTTTGCCTTTGCATGTGAAGGCAAAGCGCGAAGCCAATCTCTCTTGTTCCTCCAATGCCATCTATTTTTGTAGCCAGTAGTTATGTTGCCTGTGTAAATATACACATTTTAACAGACACAAAAAGGGTATCCTGTCTATTATGCAGAAAATATAATACTTAGCATGCCACTTTGACCTGCAGGGCGATTACTCTGCTCTGGTGTCTAATAGAGGCTGGACTCTGGGCTTTCTGATAGTGGAGAAGAGGGGAGGGCTGCCAATTACAACACAGCCAAACAGCACTAAGGACAATCCATTTGCGAGCTCAGAGCTGGATGGTGCTTGTCATGGTGTCATTTGCTTTTCAATAAGGATGGCGGTGTGGGGCGTGAGGACTGTGTTTTTCTCGTGTCAACTGTATCCGCACTCTTCCCTTTATTTCTTGCTCAAAGCGAAATAAACGACAGCCCCTTGCAGTCAAGCAGAAAAGTGCTACTGATGGAAAAAATGCAAATTACTGCATTTAAAAAAGTGCAGCACGAAACTGCAGGAGCAGAGCTGAAGTTTGACTGTAGAATATTTGCCAGTAACCTTGCAAACATGCTCCTTTGGGGCCCGTGTGGAGCCCACAATACCGTCATGAAATGCAGGGCCAGTGTGGGGCCCCAGTGGGACAGCCCAAAGTGTGGGCTAGGTGTGGGTATACTGTGGGCACATTGGGCAAATGTTCTGCATATACAGAAAGCAGTAATAGATTAGATTAGATTCAACTTTATTGTCATTGCACATAGTTACAAGGCAACTAAACGCAGTCTAACCAGAAGTGCAAATTAGCAGTGCAATATGAACATATATACAGATATATAGAAAAAGGATATAAATAAACACTATATACTGTATAAATTGAATTTACAGAATATATATATGAATATACAGTATATGAGTGAGCAGAGGTGGATATTATAATAATGTGAGAATCGGGCTTCAAACTATTACTTCACAGCCGGGCTTCAAACTATTACTTCACAGCCAATAACAATATTAATGAACTATATTGAGATTTATTTTGAACAAAAATAGCAATAAAATCAACAATAAAAAGGCTATTAAAAACAGCAATAAACAAAAAACAAACAAAACCACAGAACACCTAAAACACATGTAAATTAAAACTGTCATGTTAGAGGCAGTGGGCAGTATTTCCTGTGGGCTGACAAGGTAACGGTTAAGTAATTAGTGAGAGGTTGACATGGATTTTCAGTTATTTAACATTTTATATCTGACATACTAGGCATTGTAATCTGGAAGATGTGGTTTTGTGCTTAACACAATAAAAATGCAGTCAATGTCTTCATTAAGGATGCAAATTGTTTTTGACGAGAACATCATTATTCATATTCATATCCTAAAGAGAGGTCCTCAGGATACTGTCACTAAAGGTATGGGTCTTGAAGTTGGAGACATTGAACTGAATGGAGCTTATATTAGTGAACTAATCCAATCATGAGCTTAGCATCACTTCCTAATTATTTACATATTTAAACGAATTATTACTATTATGTTTAAGTTTAAATAACCTTTGGTAATAGTACTCACAATTTCAACCTGTAGCTGACTTATTGGGGGGTGGGGGGTAATATTCATAAATTAGTTTCTACAAAGAACCCAATTGTTCACTTTAGACATTACTGTTGTGATTATTAATTGGTCATAGTTTGCAAGTAGTTCTTAATGCTGATCATTTTATTTAGTAATTATCAAATACCTAAGGAACTCCCTTTGTCCTAAATTAGCTATTACTTACTGTTCAGTTCATCTTGCTTCTATATTAGTTAATAGTATTAAGTTCAGTGTTAATGTAGTACAACCTATTACTTCCTACATAGTTACTTGTTAACAAAGGACCATTATTCTAAAGTGTTACCAATACTTCTAGAAAGTGTAATTTATTAATACAATAACTCTGTGTAATTCACACTGATGATCCCTAAAACAGGCTATGACATCAGTCTTGTGTGTGTCTGTGTGTTTAAGGGAGAAGGAGAAGAGACATGAGTGTGTGTGTGTGCCAGTGCTGCCAGTATCACCACCACCACTATCATCATCAGCCAAAGAAGCTGATGAAGGTCCTGCTGCAGCAGAAAATGTTGGATGTGCTCATGGAATATGAGGGTAGTTTGAAAGACCCTGCCCACAGCACCACCACTGGGGGTAAGTATCATCTGGACTTAATTTATCTATCAGACGTTCATTCTGAAATTCTCATGCCTCCAATTTCACAAGAACAGTCAATTTTGAATAAAATCCCACCCAACCTCCCTCTCCCACCTCCTCTCATTCCTTTGTTTCTTTCACCACCTCCGATGTTGCCAGAGGCTGTCAGCCCTTCTGCTCACCCTCAGCCCACCATCGGTGTCGTGGGCTCGGCGCAGGTCTGCCTGTCTCCAGCTCCATCTACGCCGAGGCTAGAGGATCCCTCGACTCTGCCTCCAACGGCCTGACTCCTTCTCGGCCCTACGACCCTGCGGATCCACTGTTTCTTCCAGCTCCCTCGTCTCCACCAGCTCCACCGGACTCCCTCATCCCTCCGGCTCCGCCTTGGTCAATTGTCGTCCCACCATCTCCTCTGGACTCTGCTCCTCCGGTTTTACACCGGCTCCGTTGGGCTCCTCCTTCCCTCCAGCTCCTCCTCAGTCCTCCGTCGCTCCGGCATCTGCCTTCTGCTCCACCTTGGCCCTATGGATTCTTGTCAACATGCTGGCTCATCAGCTCTCTGCCTTGGGCTCTGCTGCCTCCTGCTCTGCCGCTGTCGACTTAAAATAGTTTGAAAACACTTTACCTCAGAAAATCTTTTTGTCAGACGGTGTCATGTCTTCTGAATGACTCTGGCTGTGCTGACAGTTACCTTAGACCTCAGCTTATAACCGTTGCTATGAACTTTTGCAGGCTTTTCACACAAATAAAGTATCAAAATATATATATATATATATTCTTAGTTTTTTATTAATTTATTTTAATGAAATAATCTATAAAGTACATTTATGATATGATACCTGGCATAAGAGGTTTATTTCCTCTGACTGCTATAATCCATTCTATTTACTTTTTAAATTGTAAGGCCTGTGTGGGTTTTCTGTGGGCAAGCCCACAGTGGGTTGACCCACAGAGAAACCCCATGAGGGCCCAAAAGAGCAAAACCACGTGGGCCTCGCATGGGCTATCCCATATGGGGCCTGCGTGGGGTGTAGTGTGGGCTTGTTCTGCCCACTTACCCACAGTGGGCCCACACTGGTGTGTTTGCTGGGAAGCATCATGATTATAGTTCTGATGTTGCTGTGGCCTCAGATTTAAAAGTATGAAATAAAAGTGTCAGTGCAGTTTTGAGGGAAAGAGGCTGTTTGCTGTTTTATGATGGGTTAATAGGAAGTAATGACTCCAAACAGAGCACCAGTCAACCGTTTCACCTTTAAAAGAATCAGAAATATAGTCACGCACAGAAGACTCACTGAGCAATTAAAGCTACAGCAAATGTGAAAAGCCTCATTACATTCTGTTATGGTGGAGGCTCATGCCTCCTTTCCACCACGCCACCAGAGGGTATCATCACCGGAGTATTAGCTGAACATCCATCCGAACTACTCCCAAAATGCACTTGTTGTGTTCATCACTTCCTGTTTGCCACCTGCTCCGGATTAACGATCTTCTATTTAAACCGGACTCTCACGTTTAGTGTTTGCAAAGTCTTTATTTGCCATGTGCATCATTTCTGAGCATTTTTCCCTGTCTATTGTTTATCTGCCTTCTGTGTATGATCTCGATTGTTTGCTGCCTGCTCTTTGTGTTTTGGATTGTCTTACCATTATCGATTGTTTGCTGCCTGCCCTGATCTTGGACTGTGTTATCGCTACTGATTGTTTGCTGCCTGTCTCGACCCACGTCTGTATTACGATTACTCTTGTGTTTTGTCTTCACTGTGTATGTTTGCTGATATCTACTCTGCCTGTCGACCATTCTAATGAATTGCTGCAAATGGATCCAAACCAGTCTGACTCTTCGCTACACATTCTGTCTGCTGTTCTGGAAATGTTGCTAATTAAAGCTTTAAAATGTCACTAATGTCGATGTCTTTTAAGCTATTTCTGTTACGAAACGGGACCGGTTGTGTTTGTGTAAATAAGCAATGGCGAGGACACGGAACTAAATAAGAAGCGATATTTAATGAAATAACAAAAACAGGAAACAACACAAACACTAACCGTAAAAATAATAATGTGACAACAGATGCAACAGCAGTGAAAACAGAAAACAAACCCGATGAAGAGATAAAACACAAAAACAAGGCAGAGGTATCCAGAGGGGTAATCCAAAAGCGTAATCCAAATCACGAGAGCGTAAATCCAAAAGCCGGGCGAGACACGAATGAATACACAGACTAGAAACGATCACAAGAAACTCCAAACAATAACCCACAACCAAACTAACAAAACCCGGAACTTAAATACACAAAGAAATCATAGAAAACACAGGTGATGACGATTAGCGTGAAACCAGAAGTGACATAAAACACATGAGACACAGTGAAATACACACAGTCGTAATAAAAGTCCCTGCTCCTCGCTCACCGCGGAAGCCCAGCTTCGTTACAATTTCCTTCAGTGAAAACAAAAGTTACTTTCATTTAATGGTTGATTTTATGATTGGTGAGTTCAGGGATTCAAATGCACATCTCAAAACTGCTTCGTTATTTAAAGGTAAATCACATGTCAAAATTAATTCTCTGTTTTAAATAGAAAATGAAAAAACATGTTTGAATACAGTCATTATTTTTTGCATTGGTGTGTGTTGGTGCAAAAATACACTTTAGCTTTAAAAATAAAAGAACAAATTTAATATTTTTTATTGTGTCACTGTGTTTTATTTTTAATCTTCCTCACAGATCAGTCTTCATTCTTTCTTTAGTATGTCCTAGGCTATCTGAGAAATTAAACATTACAAAACCTGTGCAGTTTATAGTTTGTTACCTTTAATCTTTCTCTTTCTTTTTTGTGCAAATATATTTTCAATATCAAATCAATCAACCAAATCAATATCAAATATCAAAAGTCATCTGATCACAGTGAACACAACTGGTTAAATTGAAAGTATTAATTAGGACGAAGGACGTGACGTGAGGCCAAGTATGGTGACCCATACCCGGAAATTGTGCTCTGCATTTAACCCATCCAAGTGCGCACACACACAGTAGTGAACACA
>JAZGTJ010018051.1:0-11657 GCA_036877575.1 Botia almorhae
CTGCACACTGTTGACAGTATTCATGAGAATGCAGAGCTCCATGAGTTTGCTTCATCAGAACTGAAACTGTGTTTCTTCTGCACCATGACTAACTGCAACACCTCTGAATGAGAGTTATCTAAATGTAATGACATAATCGACACTTTTCGCTCATTTTCACATTTCATTTTAATCACAGAGTAAACAGTTTGATTGTGATTGTGTGGGGTATCTTTTGCCACTATCTTAAATTTGAGGGGCATTTTTGTTCATCTTGGTGGCATTTTTCCCCATCTTCTGTTAATTTCTGCCCCTGGTTTAAGGTTTACAAACAAAGCCACTTTTAGGAAACCTACTCCCTAAGCTAACCCTAAAACTTGTTTCAAATATGACACTTTTTTATTTATCTGTATCTCTTTATGATCTGTGTGTCAGAGGTGTAACTGGGATGTGAGGATATTAGGCACCAGGTAGGTTGAGGGTTAAACACTAATAATAATAAACGCTGCTGTAATCTGTGATGGTGTGTACAGTAAGTACAGTAAGTACACTTGTGTCATTACTTTCAGGCCCTGTTTTGTATCCTCATTTTGTAAAGTGCCAGCAAATAAATTGAGTATTCTAGTCATTTTTAGAGTAAAGTTTTGCTTGTTTGTTCTGATTTTTAAGCTGCATAATTCATCTACATTAAGATAAACAACAATTACATTAGTGTAAGGCTGCAGGAGCACCAATGTTAAGCTGCCACATCACAAACCTGGTGTGAGTGACTCAGCTGAAGCCTGAAACATGAAGACAATTTTACTTTGACAGAATGCAGGTGGTTTATACTGCCCCTCGCTGTCTTTCTCCACTACATTTTCCTGTCATTTCCAGTAGCTCAACTCACGGGTTCAATTCATAGGAATGCACATACTGATAAAATGTATAGCCTGAATGTACTGTAAGAGATTTTGGATAAAAGCACCTGCCAAATCTATAATTTTGAATTTATCTCGTGGGCAGAGCCAACATAGAGACTAGCGTAAAAACTCTGTATTTACACCCCTGACCTGCCTTCAGTGTCATCATTTCCTCCTCTTTGCCTTCAAGTCACACCCTCTCACATGTAATACATGTCAAGTACCACCTGCTAAACAATGCTAAACAACAACAATGCTAAACAACAACAATGCTAAACAGCCTACAGGGGAGTGTTTTGCAAGGTCGATATGTGCACGTGCACAGCGCTCACAGCACCCCCACTCACTTGTGCTAACAGCAGATTCCAGCCTCAGTAAGCATACCCTCGCTCTCTCTATAATTGATGCTCTGTTTATGTGGAAGAGAGAAGCCACTAAATAATGCATCTGCAGCCAGCCGCTCGGCTGACAGGCTCGGTGCGAACTCCGAGCAGTCTGACCCACTGTACGAGCCAGGCCACAGGCCAGCAAGCTGAGAGGATGGAAAATGGTCTGAGGAAGAACTAGGACAGTTCAACAGCAAGTACAATAGACTAGAAGAAGCTAAAAATAGGTCATTCTGAGATCAGACCATAATCAGACCACTCTGAATACACAAACTGTACCTGACCTAAAGCAAGACTCCTTAGGAAGGAAGCTCTTACATGTATCTAAGACGAGGGGGTAAGTTTAGAGAAACCCGCTCTGATGTCATTAAAAATCTACAATATGAATGAAATATTCCTGATGTATGTAAATGATCACCATGTCTTGTCAAGTAAGATACATTCCAGTCAAAGAAACATTCACCGCAAATGTATATGAATGTATGTGTGTGTGTGTGTGTGTGTGTTTTTATATATCAAACCAAACACTTACACGTCATTATATGGGGAAGGTTAATCCCATGTAATTACCACTGGACCAAGTCAACTGACAGCTTTACCTTGACTAAAACTAGACAGAAAGCAGGTCTGAATAAAGAACAGAACAAAACTAGAAATTATATGCCAGAATAATTTTCAAATTTAAATGTCTGGGAAAATGATGTAGATGTTCAAAATTGAAGTTGTCTTGAAAAAGTGGCACAAGAAAACACAAGAATATTTTGAGAAGGAACCTGTCCAGGGATATGAATTTCTTCGCAAAACTTTCCATTTAACCATAAATGAGGAAAGCCACAAATACAGAAAAGCAAGAACGCAAAGAATGGCAGGAAGAGATGAATAACAAACAAAGAATTAATGGACAAAGCCAAAGAACATTTTTTTTGTTTCTCAAGAATCCCTCTTTCTCACCATCTGCTCAGCAACCCTGGATCAGGAAGTGTAAGCAGGTCCAGGGTCTGCTGAAAGGAAACAGTGGCCGTGTCACGGATAAGAAATCATTTTTACTGTATCCTCAGACACTACTGTGGACATTTTGGTTCCTGAAAAGTGCTAAGAGTTGTGGTGATGTAATATCACCTAAAAGAAGATTTGTGTGCCCCTCAAAACAAGCTGTGTGTGCTGGTGAAGCTCTGTGGTGTGTGTGTGTGTGTGTTGGGGGGGGTCTTCCGCAGGAAGCACTGCACTTTTTTCCTGACCATTGTTTTACACGGCTTATTCTGATCCGCCACAATGGGCAAAAATGGCACTTTGTTTTTTTTGTGGGGGGCTGATTATAAACGTGTAGCGAGCTTGATGAAGGGGCAAGAGCAGATTGAGTTAGTGGGTTGATTTTTGATCACTCCCTCAATAAGAGGCAGGGAGTGTCCACTTCCTGTTCCCGGCAACACATCACCCACTGGGCACATGCTGGGGACAGTCAGAGCGAGTCGGGGCTCTGCGTGAGATTACTTCAGCTTTCAGATTTTACACTGGATCAAGTGGTGACCAAAAATTGATTGTTGTACAAAAATAAAATATATTCTGATGAGCTGATTGTGTCACACAGTGTCATTTTATGTTAACCTGGTTCATTTTAAATATTAAATATACAGTCATAAAAAGCTCTTTCAGATTTATAATCCATTTCCATGTTATAGTCTTGGGCTATAACCTTTTCTAAGTTACATGAGTAACAAGTAGGCAGGACATATGTAGTACACAGAGAGAGAGAGAGATCTTCTGAGAGAGAGTCAGTCGTAATTTGACTGCTAAGGAAAATGTACATTTTGTCGTGACATTGTTTTAATGGTTACTGTGGAAGAATAATACAAACCAGTCATGTTTTTGGAATGCCTTTTGTCCAGTCAGATTCAAGGAACTGCTGTGTCCAGTTTAAATTGTTACTGTTAAAATGCTTTTTTATTTTTTTATGTACATTGCCTATAAATTAAACCATGTACATGTGGCTAATGATTGGCCATGAATTATTAAATCAGATATTTTTCCCAAAGGCACCACAGGCGTAACTAATAGATGACAAGCTTTGCCTCCGAATGCAGAAAATACTACTTAATTACTACAGAAAATATTAAAAAATACTATTAAAATAATATAAACAATTACCGGAAACTGTTTCACATTTTTAACATTTGAATATTTTCTATATTTATATATTTCTGGCTGTTTTTTTAAATATGTGAATAATGAGCAGCAAAATAAAACTCTGCAATTGCTACACATTATTAATAATGTCTAGTTTTCATTTATTTTACATATAACATATTCACTAATGGTTCAATTAATCCCTTGGCATGACCCAGATTACCCCAAACGTGGGGCAAGTTGTGTTCTTTGACAAGTCATATACAGGCAAGTTAGAAGTGGCACAGCTTACCCCTCTCCAATGACGTCATCCCCTGTTCAAACTGCAATGCATTACTTTCAGTGACTTGTGCTTGTACTTTAACTGTGTATGTGAGCATGTGGTGAACAAGTGCTGAATCAAGTCATCATTCACCAAAGCAGAGAGAAGATCATTAATATACTGTCACGTGCTCCCACCAGCACATTCATCCACATTAAAAAACATCACATTAGACACATTATATATCACATTATACGACTCACTCAGCAATCACACACACAATGACACACGCTCAATGACATTAAGATCACATTTATTTCCTCAGTGCAGATATACCACAATATAAATATATTATTGACTATAATTCCTTTTTTAAAACATGACATCATTACAACATTTGTGGTACACTACAGCAGTACCTTAGCTACAACCATACAACACCAGACAGTCTGTTGAATTGTTGAAAAAAAGTGGATCAATTTCCCCTCAGCCCAGCAGCTTCCATCCAAAACAGTGTTAATCAGTGAGTTTTCAGATCCTTCTGAAAAATACACTTCCGATAAGAGAAAGAAATGAAATATGATTTGGGACACGTTTAGGTTCCAGGCGAAGAACAATTCTCTCCAGTAAATCAAACACAAGCAACTGACAAGGGCACGATCATGAGTGACTCATTAAAGAGCCGGTTCAGCCATTTCACTGACTGCTAAAACATGGATAAATTCCACACAGACGCATAGTACACTCACGGGAGGTTAACGGGGTTTGTTTTTGTATTCCACGGGTGGGGGTGTTCCTTTGAGAGCAAACACACACTGTTTCAGCTCAGCCCTCTACGATGGCAGGGGCCCGGTCGGGTCTGGGGACCTAATATGGCACAGCAGAAAGCAAGTCATCATGGGAGATGAACTCCCGGGAGAGCACTAGCCCTTGACTTTGATTTCAAGAACATTTTCCCACAGGAAAGAAAAAAACGCTTTGGCATCAGAGAACAAAAAACATACAGAAAACTCTCTGGCATCAAATGAAATAACACTGAACTCTTTACTTTTACCCATGACACAAGCACCATCATTTGTGACGCATAACATGCAATGCTAACAGTACAGTACAGTCCCACAAACCATCTAAAAAAACACAACTCCATCTGTAATAAATGATAAACAACATACAAATCCACTTGCTACATCCTTCAAACACAAAGAGGTATGCAGGCGTAACCTTAAAAGACAATATCTACAGCTAAAATGCTCAAGCATGCTTGAAAATCCAGATTTTCTTAACTTAAGCAGAAAATGTTAACGTTGCTATGGAGGCAAACATGAATGATATCAGAAGCAATCTGAGTAACAGTCTTTCAAAATTCCACCAATCAAAATGGTTTATAAGAGGGATGGTTGACGGGACGAACTGCAACTGACTTGTCGGTTAAGTTTTGATTTTTTTGAACTGACAGCAAGCTGTGCTTTAGCCGTCTTTAAATTCACCCCCGTTACTAAAACAAAACACATGCAGACACACATTTTTTGCTGCCGTGTCATGATTTTTTTGTTAAAAGTAGTTTTTAATCTTTTAAAAATATTTTGTATGACTCCTGCATTCCACTGTGCTTCCATCTAGCTGTTTTAAAAAAATAAAAGTTCATTTTTCTAAGAAACATGTCCGATAGGGGTCAGGTGAACCCAAAACCAGACCTAAAACTTAGCCCTTCAAAAAATCTAAATATGTAGTTTTGCACATGACTAGTTTATAAATAAGCTAATGTTTTGTAAGCAGCCACTGAAACATGGTCATCAAAATCCTGGGCATTTAATTTAATCAGAATTTCTTTTAGGATTTTGAAGTAAGCAAATGTTAAAGCAAAAGTGAAACACTAATGCATCAAGTAATCATGTGTGAATGAAGTATTACATGACATGGCAACTCAGAAGCAGTTTTACTTATTAAAGACTTGACCTAACATTTCCTAACACACACAGAAAGTGTATAAGCAATTCAGTTCATCTGAAGTGATGTGGAATCGACAATATTCTCTAAAAGTCAAACTACCAATCAAAGTGATGAAATTAGTCTCTCTTATTCACTGAAGTGTACAAACAATTATATACTGATATATAATACATATAGTTCTGCAATGAAAATGTTCATCTGAAGAGACATTTATAAATAGCATTACATTAAATATAGAGAAATGCTGGAAAGAATATACATATTTTTAACATGGAAAATTGGTACTTTGGTCAGATATAAGAAAGCTACAGTATTTTCATAAGCACTGATATTTAACAGTACCATCCATGTAAATGAATTCATGAAAACAATCAAAGCATGAGAAAGACAAAGGGCAAGACTTCCAATGCCCTCTATTTTCTTGGCACCTCCACACATACAGAATGTGTGTACAAGTATTTTTTAAATGTGTGTCACAAACATAAATAATACAGCGCAACAAGATTGCATTTTTCGCAATTGTCTTTAAAAAGTGTGTATGCACATACAAGAAAGGTTTGCCAGGAACTTTGACCTCTGTGACATCTGACACTGTTGTTTCAGTGGCTTTCACTTTGACCTTTGTTCTACACATTAATTATCCAAATTCATGTGGTGACCCAGCCCAGGTTCTCCTCCACATCTTTGACATCCACTATTACAGAGTTGAGCATCTTAGGAGTCGGCTGTTAGGAGTCGGCTGTTAGGAGTCGGCTGTTAGGAGTCGGCTGTTAGGAGTCGGCTGTTAGGAGTCGGCTGTTAGGAGTCGGCTGTTAGGAGTCGGCTGTTAGGAGTCGGCTGTTAGGAGTCAGCTGTTAGGATCATGCGGACTGTGTTGAGCTTTGTTTTGTGTTGAGATGCTTTATTTCAAGTGTCATTCTCTTTTGAAAAATGCATTTGGACAGATGTTGCTCAACCCACTAAAACTTCAACCCACACAGTTTTTAAGTTAATGAAGCATGGACAGATATTTCCACAGGACTGGCATTTCAGGGCAGAGGTCGTGTCAAAATGTCATTCTGTCCAGCAGGCATAACAACCAAACAATCCAAGTGAAAACCTCCACAATCCCCTGAGGAGTTCAATGGATTTTAGAGGTGGATGCTTGGGGTGAGAAGACCTTGTATCCTTCGGCAGGAAAGTTCACCTCCAGTACAATCAAGGGCTAGTAAGCTGTCAGGCAGAATGGGCCATGTGTTTTCAGCTGTATTACTGTGTTTTTTAAGGATAATGTCCTCTGACCAGAAGCATGGTTATGTAATCCCTCCGTGACATTAAATAAGCACAAAATGGGAGGACCGTGTAATTGCGACATTGCTGAAGGGTAGAACTTTCTTTAAGAAAAGGGCTTTTCAAAAATGCTAACTCTAATTGATGAAGGTCAAGACTCATAGCTGGTCCTGAGACAAAAATCACTGCAGATCTGCAGATCAAACATTCTTCCACTGGGAGCAGGGTCACGATCAGATTATCCTTGGAAATTGTGTGGAAAGAAATGAGATATTACTAAAATAATAAAATAATGGAGTCTGAAAACAGGTCAGATGCTGGGATTACAGCCGTGCAGATTATAGACGCCTCGGTCTAGAAATTCAGGTTTAACATCTTGCAAATAACACTTGAGGTTTCAGATCAGTCTAGCAGGTCTCATTCTTTTGATTTATAAAGCTGTGAACAGACACAAAAGCTATTCATTCCCACAGTGCTGAGCTCATGAACACAACTAAAGGTCAACAGTCCAGATAAAATCACCACAAGATCTACAGATCAGCTAGCTACAGCTGTTGGAAGTCATGAGCTGGTCTTTCCGCAGATCTTAACTCTGTCTGCTTTGCTTTTAATTTCACTGTTGTCTTTTTTGTCTTATTTTTGGTATTCGATCAACTTTATAGTCACTATTCTGCCTCACAGAATGAGCTTTTGCTCATTTTCCGCTCATATATTTTACCGTTAGGGCAAGAACTCCTGAGAAATTACAAACACTCATTATCTGTAACGATAAGAGCAGCCAGCTTTCACATAACGGCCCACTTCATCTCCATTTGCTGAGGTCAGGGGTCAGCTTTTCCCTCCACCACTACATGTGTAGGCAAACCAATCTTTATGGTTCTGCCTCACTCAATACGCACTCAAGTGCACGGATGCTGATACAAATCTTCAGTATCCACCTTTAACTCGACAAGACATTTGCCATTGACACTAAATTACTTCTCTTGCCAGCAGAAGAGACTACACATGGCAAGCAGGGCGCTGAGGGACCGGTGGATCTCCTAGGGGCATCTTGGTGTCGGCACGTTGCAGACAAAGAAGGCAGAGTCGCTTGAGGCCCTTGCGGAAGGCGCTGTTGGACAGACTGTAGATGAGACAGTTGCAGAAACTATTGCTGATGGCCAGCCATGTGGTCAGGAATGAGGCAATGGCATGGTGGTATATTCCAGCACTTTCCAACAAGAAGTAGATGATGTAGGGAAGCCAAAGCAGATAGAACACACTGGTGATCCGGAAGAGGACAGTAGCGTAGCGTTTGTCTGTACAGGCTTGCTCACCTGGCTCAGGGTCCTGTGGGCCAAAGCGAGCTCTCCTCTCACTAATTTGTCGAGTATGTTGGCGACAGATACGGAAGATATGAGCGTAGGTGAAACAAACGGTAAAAGCGGCTGGTGCATAGAGGGCAGCGACAATGAAGGCAGTAAAGAGGGGCTGAGTGGCCCAGGAGGAGCACCACCTAAATACATCCCCGTGGTATCCCGGCTTGCCCCAACCAAAAAAAGATGGCAAAAAGATAAGTGCAGAGTACAGCCAAATGAGGGTAATGCAGATACGAAGTCGGCAAGGTGTCACCAGAGCAGTGTAGGACAGAGGCCGGGTGATGGCGACGTAACGGTCGACGCTAACGCATGCCAGCGAGGCCATGGAGACGCTCTTCAAAACGCAGACCATGTAGCTAAAGATCATGCAGGTGAGTTCCTCATTCATGCCCTCTAGATGGTACAGGAGGGACAGTGAAGGGATCAGACAGCTGACCCCAACCAGAAAGTCTGCGTACGCCATTGTCTGTATGAAGGAGCTAGTGGTATGATGGCTGAGCAGCGGGGCACAGTGAAAAACAAAGATAACCACCAGGTTCCCAGAGATGATGAGCACTGTCAGGAACAGTATAACAGCTACTTCTAGCAGGCAGGTGTTAAAGATCTGCGAGTAACCAATGTCCAGCAGGCAAAAGGGTTCTCTGCTTTGGTTCAGCTCAGTTGCATTCATCTTGTTTAGGGTGCGCTTGGGTGCACAATTAGGGTGCTAGTTCCTCGGAGGCCTAGCTCAGCAAAGACTGCCCACAGTACGGCTGCCCCTGATAGACACGGGGGATGTGTCCATGCCAAGTGCCTGCCATATCAGCAGCAACGTGAGCCGCTAGTCCAGAGAAATCCTTTAAATAACGCACACACATGCGATGACGATATCCTACAGAGAGTCACTTACTGATGAAGCACATTGGATCATACAGTGACTGCTGTGGAAGCAGGTGAGAGTCACACTTAAACGCCAGATAAAACGGCAGCAGTACAGGACGGACACACACCTTAGCAGGGAGAAGTACAGCTGTGTCTGCGCAGGGCACGCATCTGTCAGCACAGGACATAAGGAAAGGAAACAGAGTCTTTGCCACAGAAATCCCAGTCGTTAGTAGTCCAGCATAACAGTTAGTAGTCATCACAGCCCAAGAGAATCTTCATAAAACTGAGTCAAGTTGCTTAATCAAATCTCAAAGAGGACGAATTCCAGAGTCTGATATCTTTGCAGCAACTTCAGTCATCGGTCGGACGGTAAGTGGGAATCTCCTCAGCACGTGCCGGGTTCCAGCTCCCTCACATCAGGAGGAAGTGTGCGTGAGTGAGGATGAAGGAACAGCCAGCGGTGATTGGCATTTCAAACAGAGAAGGGAGCTCTCCAGAGGAGCTACCGTCTGGAATGTAAATGAAGGACAGAGTGGTGTGATGCAGAAAGCAGCCTCTCTCTCTCGCTCTCTCTCGCTCTCCCTCGTCTGTGGCACTGATGCATCTGTGCTCTCTCCCTCCCTCTGCTGCAGCAGGAGCAGTCAAACTCCGCCCATCCTCGTCTCGGGCCAGTGAGCGAATGCAGAGACACGAGCAGAGAGAGGCATCCCTTCTACTGACAATCCATACGCTCCTCTGGCTCGCGCTGAAGCACCTCAGAGAAACGTTTTATAAACGTTTATAGACTTTCTCGGCTAAACAAACACTTCAACCGCTTTCTAATATTTAAAATGAAATTGCTCTCTCGCACTTATCTTTCTCCTCATCGCAATTCAAAAGGGACGCCCCTTCCACGCGGTCCCTCACATGCGGACACGTGCAGAAATCAGCAGGAGGTCAGCATGTTATGCTAACCATTTTAAAATCCCAGAAATCAACTGGAAATTTCTTTCTCTTACATTTCTTATAAGATCAACCAAAACTTTTAATGACATCATACTTAATAGGAGCCACAATACTGCACACAGCAGGGGTATAATGCTAACAGGATGCACAGATTGTATAGCTATTTTTTGTGACATTTATTGTGAATACATAACTGGCATTTATACACAACATATTTCTAATTCTGATCTAAAACCAATCAATATTTTAAGATACTGTATTATATTTTATAAATATTCAACACTACAGATATAATTATACATGATTTGTTTAATGTCTAAGACAAGCTCTATTAAAATCATGATGTCTAACAAATATCCTAAAATAAATCCCATATACTCAATCCTAAAGAGCAAATAATCACTTCCGGATAAAGGGATTTTCTACTGCACAATAAATGGGAATGCTAATGGAATGGTGTTTGGATACTGACCTAAGTATTTACATTACATTCACATTTATGCATTTGGCAGACGCTTTTATCCAAAGCGACTTACATTACATTATACTATACATTGATTCTGAGTATGTGCAATCACTGGGATCAAACCCATGACCTTGGCGTTGTTAACACCATGCTCTAACCATTGAGCTACAGAAAAGTATGGTTTCTACATTCATCCATAACGGATTTGTTGTTGTCATGGTTGTCAGTTTCCCCTTGTGCTGATGAGTCTCATCACACACACAGAAGAGACATGACAGATCAACGGCAAACATGACCTGTGTTCTATCAGTGTGTCATCATTACATTACACTGTTGCATACTGTGAGCCAGTCTGCAGTAAATATCCCACCATACTGAACCTGGAGATCTTTAACACAAATCTACCCTGTTTCCATTTATATCCCCTCTCTATTTCTCTATTTATATTCTCTCTCTATTTCTCTATTTATATCCTCTCTCTGTTTTAGCTTTTGCTTGCTGTCTTTATAAAAAATGAAAAAGATGAGACTGCTTCAGTTAGAATTCACAAACACACACAATCCCAGTTTTCACGCATCTCCTCAGCCTGGAACACGAGGGGCTAAAAATAGGCCTGACTGTAAGGTGGGGAGCAGACAACATTGGGCTCCTCCATTAGAAGGACAATGAGGAGGAAAGGAAAGAATAAAGAAGAATTGAGCAGCTGAACACAAGTGAGATGGAGGGAGACGCAGGCACTTTTTTAATTTGACACAGAGAAAAACAGGACTGTGAGGACCAGAAGAGCAGTTTGTTCATTCTGCTGTGTTTCTCTGGGTCGATCGCTCAACAGACGAAATGTTGAAAATACGTCTTTCTACAAATTACCTGTAAACAACTGAGACCAGAAAACATGAGCTGTGAAAAGTGCTAGATGTTGGACCTAGGTAACAAAAACTTTAAAAGCCCTCATTTACTTTAATACAAACCCCTGGAGTTTTGTGACTGATTCATTGGTGCAGGTTATTGCAAAAGTTCCTCTTCAGTTTTTTCATCAAAAGATCATAACACTAATACTACATCCCCTCCAACACCCCGTCACACAGAGGCTCCAACACCCCGTCACACACCCCGTCACACAGAGGCTCCAACACCCCGTCACACAGAGGCTCC